>JBBPOJ010001412.1:0-13838 GCA_038091395.1 Leccinum rimulosum | reverse complement strand
AAGAAACTTGCCAACTGGTGGCTCGTCGTCGGGGAGCCGAGCACGCGCCAGCTGCACGTCATCAAGCGTGTGACCGTCAGCAAGAACCTGTCTGTCAAGCTCGAGTTTACGTTGCCCAAAGGCACGCACGCGCTCAAGCTGTACGTGATCTGCGATTCGTACGTTGCTGCAGATCACGACTTGAGTCTGGACGCGATCGAGGTGGCGGAGGGAGAGGATAGCGACGAAGATGAAGATGATGATGAGGAGGATGGGAGTGATGCGGCGATGGAGGAGTGAGCGTGTATTTTTTTGATGTATTTTTTTGTCTCTTTGTGTTATCGTTGTGATTATCATTTGCTTGTTCCCCCGCTATTCCTCTACTACCTTTTTCTCCCTCTCCCCCCTCTTCCCTAGGACCAACGGTGTGTGCGCTGGACTTGTCATGGCGTCTGGTTTTAGTACGATTGACGTCAAACGGATCGAGGCATCTCAGTATGTTAGCGTACATAGTACTTCGAGCGAGATCTATCAGAGGTGTGATCGAGCTTCGTTCCCTTTTGCTTCCTCTCTTTTGACATACATTTTCCGACCTGTGCTTAGCTGTTGGATTGGTTGTACGTTCCAGCCTGAGATGTCATCTCTGAAGTCCGTCGTCTTCGTTGTTCCCGCCAATCTCTGTTCATGTGACACCAGATCCTGCTGCCTGCTGTGGGATAGTCTGGTGACCAGCCCGCTACAAACTTTAGGGCAAGCAATAACTACCATACCCGGGCACGACCTGAAATGTATTACAATTTACCTCTACCATCACGATCATTATGATGCCTAAAAAAGAGACTGTCAAACCTTCCGATCGGATGGCCGGTTCCAGAACTCGTACAGGCCCGCCCAAACATAGTCAGCTCTCAAATCCAACCTGAAAGATAGAAACGGTACAGTATCAGTAGGTTGGGAATTTTTTGGTTTGTTCATACTTTTATTTCACTCGAGTAAACAGATTACAATGCCCTTCATCACAAACATACTCATCCCCACCGACTGCGCTCCAGAAATGCAGCACAGTTCTGTCATACAACACACATGCGCTCTACAAGCAGATAACGTGTAGGTACGTCAACCTCCCACATTACTATCCTAACACACGCTCGAGATATTCTTTGGTGATGTGTGCGCGAGGGACGATCCGACAAGGGAAATGAGCAGGATGCCTACCATGAAGTCAGTAAAAGAGGAAACCCAGAACACGAGCTATCCCGACTCACTGAGTCACTCCATTTATGTACCTTGGTGTGAACGTGATCTCATTCCCGTTCGCATCTTTGGCCAGGTTGAAATCGAGCGTCGCCAACATGGTGGCGATCGTGCACCAGATGGAAGCGAGTCCCGTGTGCCGACCTGGTAAGATGATGAAAAAGCTCCTGCATGAGCCAGACAGTGGAGGTTGTCGATGCGTCGCGTACCTGGACAAGATCGCCTGCCAAATCCGAACACGAAGTCGCCCGGATCGTCTGCCGTCAATGTCCCGTCTGCATTCAAGAATCTCTCTGGCTTGAATTTCTCTGCGTCTGGATATCGAACTTCATCCCGCGACATTGCCCTGTAGGTTCGGTGGTAAATGATTCAGACGACTGAGGTTCACCGTCATGTCAATCAAGTGTATGACTTACCAACCGTTTGCGAAGACGGTTGCCCCTAACAAAATATTCACGATGTCAAGAAGTGAATACAAGAATATGCAGCGGAATCGTACCTTTGGGGATATAGTAACCATTATAAACATCGCTAGACGTGGCCGCATGCGGAATGCCTTCAAGATGTCATCCTCTATGTAAATAGAGCCTTCTTCCGAGTACGAGCACGTACACAAGGGTACAACGGGCCTCCATCTCAACGTCTCTCGCATGATGGCTTCCACGAACGGCAAGCTTTCTCTGTCCTCAAACTCTGGCAATCTGTCTGTGCCTATGGCGGCGTCGATTTCCGCCTGAGCACGTTTCCACGAATGTGGGCTCTCAACCATTGCGAGCGTGAAAATACTCAATATTGAGCTCGTCTGCGTATTTTGTGAGCAATGACCCGTCACATAAAGTCCACCACAGACCGTTTCTGTCCCGCCTGTATGCGCGGCATATTATTGTAATTTTATTTCTCCGAGGAAAGAATCTTACCGATCAAAGCAGATGCAGCTCCTTCTTGTACACCCTTCTCATAGATGGGACGAGACGAATCGTCCATGGATTCCATTCGAGTAATGTGGTCCGACACCATTGCAGGGTTGACGTGCTCTCCAGATGTCTACAGTACCACCATCACGTCAGTCAGTATCAATTCTTTTGTACCAATTTTAGAGTTTACCATGCGATTCTGGACATATTGATATGGCATAGCCAACAGCTTGTTCCTCAACGCATACGCTTCGTTTGCCTCACGTTTAATCCACGAGCCGGGAATCCAGTCTGGCATGTAGAGTACTTCACCACCAAATATTTTGATATTAAAGCAGGAGCATTTTCAGAGTTCACTTAGAAGCACTCACAGAACGGGAATGTCTTGAGGAGGATAGACTTCTCTGGTGTCAATGACGGGACGGAAGCTTGAAGGTAGTCGTCGACGATGGTTACAAGAGGGTTGTTCCGAGGACTCGGATCATAGTCGTAAAGCGCAGACATGGCTACCGCTGCGGCAAACCTATACAAGTTTGGCTTGTCAGGAAATGCAGTATAAACGAACACACTTACGTAGCAAAATGGAACTCGTATCGGTCCGGCTCGTCAATCATGTTTGTAATCATCTGTCGTGCTTGGCGAAGCTGCATCGGACGGAAGCTCACGGAATTTTCGGCACGGAAAGTTTGATGAAATATCCGCCGGCACAGCCTCCAATGGTCGCTGTAGTGCATAAATGCAAAATTGCAGTCATGTCCGTACCTGGGAAAATGTTAGGTTTGTCACCAGAAATGGTGAGATATGTGCTCACGGGTCGACGGTCGCCATGGAGGGACGGTCTGAATAGATCTGAGACCGCTTCTCGAGGAGGTCGTTTGCGACAGAAAGCGAATTGAGGACGATGACGTCCGAATCCATGAGTCTTAGATACATTATATCACCTATGGGTCGTCAGATTCAGGCGTCATGACTCTGCACTACACGCACCATATTTTGCCCGCCATTCGGTATAAGTCACCCAGGGTTCGTCTGTCTTAACAGAGAAGGCGCTTCCGACGACGGGGAGCGGAGTCGGGCCTGGTGGTAGGGGGTATCCTTTTCTCTCGATGCGCGCTTGAATGATGCGCCGAATGGTGTCTACGGTGGCCACCGCAATAGGCACCAACACTGCGAGACGAGCGATCGAAGCAGAGGACAACTCCATTTCAGCTGTAGAGATTCGCTCTGGGTGTGGAGATAATCCTTCGAGCTCTGCATCGTGTTCACTGTTTTAACGGACGGGAAGAAATTCATTTGCGCTCGTTGGCCAGTGGCTGGACGGCTAATTCGGTCTAAGAGTCATCTGATCAGTATCTGATCACGATAATGGCAAGTATGAGAGCCCCTATACTGAGGCTATACTGTGTGCCACAGAGATTGAAGTTGCACAGCCATCCTCCAACTTCTGGCACCGCAGCCTGAAGTTGCATAGTCATAAGCGATAGAAAACATACACTTCCTTCCATTCTTGATGCCAGTCAAAGTGTGCACTGCTCATCGAGCACGTGCTAGTATACAGTGAAGGATCGTCGTCGATTGACGTCGGCTAGTAGTTCAGGGGTTGTGGCATCATGCGTGGGATTCGGAACTAAAAAAAAGGTTGTCTTGATAATGAATATTCGATACCGATTCTTATGACCGTCTCTGATAATCAGCTGCGCCTCAAAAGCCTTTCTGAGAATAAACACTCCCCAGAGTTGCTGGCTGAGGATGATCGGCTTGAAGAGTTGAATGTGAAAGTGAAACGATTGGGCGTGACGCGTGACATTCGATACGTGCGCCGTTGACCACTCAGAGTAGTACGTGACGCAGCACGATCCAGACCGTGCAAGAAGGTAGTTCTGTACGAGTCAGATGGGCGTATGCGCGAACAAGAGCGCCGGTTGGTCATTTTGGTGTGCGTAGTCTCATCACTTGTCCCTTTTCTTAGTCGGTCCCGGGAACGATATTCTGACCACAACGACCAGCGCATGACAAGGAAGACTGCAACGCGGACCAAGGTAGTGCTTCGAAGCAGCCGTTGGGAAAAGCCTCCCGGGTACCTTTTTCTCATATGAAAAACCGCCTCTCTTGGATCCTGCTGCACTTCAGCGATCATATTCTGCTATGGCTAGCATGACCGTCCCTTCCCAGTCCAATATGCTCAGAAGACTTGAGAGTTCCCTGATGCCGCGGTCCAAGGATACAACCCTAACACACCTTGGAAGGCGACGGCCTCGCAACAACAATCGTTGGTGAGAGGATACTCGGACGGGTATCAAACAGCGAAGATATTTACACAGCATGGGTGGTCAAGACTCGGTTCACGGAGCAACGCATTCAGATTATAGGTGGAGAAATTTCGCGAGGGACAGAAGAATACTATCGCGCCACGTTCCAGGCAGGACTTGCAGATGATGAGGCTGTCGTTCTTATAGCGCCTTCATGACTACGGATATGTGTATTTAATTGTGCATACCTTTCACTTACCAACTTCTACCATGCTCACCTTCAAAACTGTGATAGAATGTGTTCAAGGTATTCTTTGCTGCTGTGTGGGCGGGGGATGAGTCGACAAGGAAACGGGCGGGGTGTCTGCCATGATTCGGCAAGTTACCGTACTAGACCGGTAATACCGTTGATGTCCTTCAAGTTTCCCGTCCAGCACTCAGTCCGGAGCACATTAATGGCAATCGCACGTGCCAGTGCAGGTGAAGGCCCAAGGGAGATATCAACGCCCAGGTGACTGCGTGAGAGTTGGATGAGCATGTGTTATGTATCTCAGGCGATGGAGGCGTATTCAATATTGATACTGTAAGTACCTGAGGCACGGACAAATAAGTATTATAACTATGTAGTGCTGGCAGGTGCGGCCCTTTTCCGCCGCAGGCGGGTTTTCGTACTTAGAATAGATAATGTTGGTACCTGTCGCGGTCACTGGCACACTGACTCAACCAGGTCCTGGCAGGAACAAGAACAAGAATAAAAAAGGGTCCAGGAATATTTAGTCGTATCCCAGGTGAGTGAGAGTCGACCAATTCTCTTCACCTGACCCAGTATGTTTTCCAAGTCGAGCTCAAGGAAGAGGAATGGTGAGTTAGCATGCATGACATCGATGAACGGCGAGGCTGACGGCGAGAGCAGCAGAGCCGGCGGACGGTAGGGCGGACAGTCAAATTCGCTTGGGTGGTCAGCAAGTGCGAACTTATTGGCGAATAATAAAAGAGAATTACTGACGGATGCCCAGTCATCGACTCGGAGCTCTGCCTCGAATGTCGCAACTCACGCGAAGTTTATCAAAATCAAAGTTCTCGATGGAATAAATACGGTCGCATTTCTTGCCGGCGGGCAGTACGTTGTCAGCGCAGGACATAAAGGGAAGATTCAACAATGGCGTGTGGAGGATGGGCGGGAGGTTGGGGAGCAAATGGACGCTGGTACCGAGGTTTACAATCTGGCGGTTTCGCAAGACGGCAAACGGATCGTGTGTGGGACGGAGAGTGGTCAAGTGAGTGTCTGGGACGCGAAAACCCGCAAAAAGGTGATCCAGTTCAAAGCACACAGCTGGGCGGTGAATGCATTGGACGTCTCTGCAGATGGAACGAGAATCGCGGCGGGATCGGATGTCAAGACGCTCAGTGTCTGGTCGTTTCCAGCGAGCGAGCGACTTGTCGGCCCTCTCAAACACGACGGCTGGATCGTCGCTGTCAAGTTCTCTCCCGACGGACGACGTATCGCGACTGCCACGTGGAGGCGTGACTCTGTTCGGATCTACGACAGCAGTAACGGCGGCCTCCTCGCAGAGTTTCTAATTCACGTCAACTCGCGTGGATCCCTTTCCTGGGAGAGTGACTCCAACCGCCTCTTTGCCTTGTCCAAAGACGGCCACATTCACTATCTCGACGTGTCCACCCAGAAAATGCTCGCAAAATGGCGCATTCATAGTGACAAGAATCCAAGGTGTATCGTACTGGCATGCAACGACACAGTCATCGCAGCCTCCGCTAATTCATCGCTCTCACTCTGGGACACTAAGACACATCAACAAATTGGGAACATCATCTACCACTCCCATGACATCTGGTCCATGGTCATCTCGCCAAGCCGCACCATTGCAACCGCTGGAGGTGACAACATTACGCTTCAAAATCTTTCCGACATCCTTCCTTCACCCCACAACAATGTGAGTAATGTTTCTTATGCGAGATCATGTTCTTAATATCCATATCCATCGCTTGAAGATTGAAAGACCGAGTGTTCGTGACATATCCAGGGACGCGCGTCAAAGTGTGCTTATTATCTGAACGACTCCGCTGTGCTGATATTCATTTCCACCAGAGGACGACATAGCGAATCTCGAGAAAATTGTTCAAGAACTCCGTACACGACTTGCTATATCAGACGAGGAAAAGACAGGTCTTTATGAAACGATCAAGTCCCTTCGTGCACAGAATGAATCCTCAAGTGTGTTCTCTCCACCTTCAAACTCGCTTCGTTAACAGTCCCATTATTAGTTCGCAAAATTATTCATCTTGATGAATCGGGCAAGGAACTTCGCAGCGCGCTTGTCGCATCTCAAGACTCAGTCGTTCGATTAACCAAGACTATCAGGTCACTACGCGCTATCGCCGATTCACCGGAAACGAGCTCAGGTGCGTTTCTAATCGTTCTGACTGATGACAATCTGACCCGTTGTAAGATCCCATCGCACAAAGAACAAACGAGCTCGAGTTAGCTGTTCATGAACTCGATAACAAGCTCGTTGGATGCCAATTTTCCCTCCGTGTGTACGAAAAGAAGCACGTGTCTGAAACATTGTATGCAGCTGGCCGCATATATGATGCTGCACAGCGTGTTGCGAATATGATGACTGAGGATCTGAGGCATAACAAACTAGTCGTTGAGTGGCAGGAAGGTGAGTTTGTGCATGTTTTCCTATAGTAGTATATCCAATCCCTCCCATCAGAATTCACGCACCGATGTGTATCAAAGCTTCAGGAAATCGGGGATGAGGCGTCGAGTTCCAAGAAGCATGATGAAGCGCTCTCAGCCTACTCCACTGCCTTGTCGCTTACTCCCTCGCCTCCGGAGGATGTACTGACGGGATGGGCGAGAATGACACTCTCTCGTTGCTCAGTTAGCGAGGCATTGGGTACCGCAGAAAAGGTTTGGTTTATCTGACCGTCTAGAACTGCATCATAATTCTCGTTTCATTCAGCTCAAGCTCCCAAGGTTTTGTGTTTATCGGACGATTTGTAATGTTCTCGAAGGTGACGATCGTCTTATGGAGGGGATTGAATGTCTCCAAAAGATGAAAAAGGAGCTATCGGAGGAGACAAGCACTCTCAATGAGCGACTACAATGGGAAATTGGTGAGTAATTCCATTGGTACTCGGAGACCAATCTGAGCATCTCCCCAGATTTTCGACGACGCTGTACCGAAAAACTGGAAAAGGGGGGCAATACAGAAATGGATGCAAAGAACCATCATGCGGCCATTAGATCATACTCTATCGCACTCTCGCTTCACCCGGAAAATATCAGCGATATCATAGTCAAATGCTGCAAAGCGCGAGTAGGCTTCTTGGAGGATGAACTCATAAACGCCACCCAGGTATAAATTAATCCGCACGGCATGACGAGTTGATGGCGCTGACTGTACAATCAGATCACTGAGCACGACCCATCGAGCTACGAGGGGTACAAAAGGAAACATGCGGTATTACATAGCCTAGGGCGTTACAAGGAGTCATTCGACGCATTTGAGACGATGCTGTCAAGGATGGAGAATTCCCCTGACCCGCAAGTTCAGGGTGAGTCGTTCTCATTCGCAGACGATGTAGGCTGATTTTGTGTTGACAGACATACGAGGTTGTTATCTCGACACGACTCCACTGATTGGAAAAGTCGTCGAACAGACAGTCCGTGACATTCCCCGTGTGCTTATCGATACCACCACTGGTCGTCTGCATGATAAGGCAATGCTCACAACGGCTTTTGAGGAATGCGCGATGTCCAACAAGTTGCGGTCTTCCATGATTACCCGCGAGCGGCTCGACTTTGCACGCATCGAACAGGAGGTGGAGAAATTCTATGAATATGTGATGTTATCCCACAGGTGGCAGCCACCCGAGCCATCATTCCAAATGGTCGAGAATAAACCAATATACGGTCTCCCTGCATCCCCCGCGAACGACAAACTCATCAACTTTTGCAAGCTCGTACAGTCTCGCAGGTTCCGGTGGGCATGGAGCGATACGTGCTGTGTTAACCAGAGCGACAAGGGAGTACAGCAAGAATCGGTCGTCGCCATGTTCCAGTGGTATTGTCGTGCGGCACTGACAATTGACCATCTTTTTGGGGTTTTCTCAGACTCTCAGAAGCCTGGGTCTCTGTGGAAGAGCATCTGGAACACTCGTGGATGGACATATCAAGAGTACGTCGCATCAAAGGTTGTACAATTCTATACGGAAGATTGGAAGCCATACCTTGATCTCGACATATTCAATCACAAGGAATCGCCCCTGATTATCTCCGAGATGGAAGAAGCAACCAAGTTCGCTACTCAGGCCCTTGCTACACTTCAGCCAGGGCTGACGAGGGCGCGCGAGAAGTTGTACTTGGCTTCAAGGCGCGAGACAACGCGGGTAGAAGATATCGCATACTGTTTGTTCGGTATCTTTGATGTCGCACTCCCGGTCATATATGGCGAGGGCACGCGAGCAGTCCGTCGTCTACTGGAGTACATCTTGACCCAATCATCGGATAATGTCACACTTCTCTCCTGGATTCGGACTGGAAACTCAAGTAGTAATACCAACAGCTACCTCCCTGCCGACCTCACTGTTTACAACCAGATCGTGCCCCCTCACGTTCCGCAACCGATCGACTCGGAGACCGCCGAGATAGACACCACGTCCTTGCAGTCATCCTTGCCCGACCCCTTGCTCGCTGTTCAGCTGTACGAACGACTGTATGACCTTCCCCCTCTTTCGATCGTCACTGGTCGACTCCACCTTCCTGGATTTGTTTTCTCCTTGACATCCCTCACTGCTATCACAACAAAACCTGGATCGGACTCGATCATTCATATCTACCATGCCACTACGCCCGTCCTCGGTGACATACGCATTGAGACCGACGACGACTTGGTCGGAATGCATGGCTTGGTCCTCATCCACCCCTGGATCAGTCCCCTTCTGGACAGGGATTTCTCCGGCGGGGCTCCTCGATTTGATCTAGCCGTGCGTGCCTTGCGGCTGGTCGTTCGACTGAAGCAGCCGTTCGGTGCACTGTTGCTTGCTTCGGAGGGGCGCGCGCTGTATAAACGTGTCGCGACGGACAGTCTAATCAAGGTTCAGATCCGGGCAGAGATGCCGTTGGGGGAGTTGATAGACAGCGTGCGTATAGTCGACATTCAGTAGTCGTGGATTGTCATTGGCTTTGGTTGTCGTGTTCGACGGACTCCTCTATACCCCCCTCTGTACTGTTCACTTTCAGAGCAACTTTCAACCAATATCCTTACCAAATATATTTGTCGTAACTGTTGGCGATGTCCTAGAAATAGGGTAAACTGTCCCCGGATTTGAAGCGAAGGATAAATGAGACGTCTACTTCTTTTGAGCCACCGGTGACTTAGTACATTATGAGTGCATTCACGTATCTCGAAGATAACATAGCATGTAAACCATTTCGCGCGTCGATCACTTGATATCAGACAAGTTCCCTCCAGCAGCTCTCTCCATCGCCTTGAGTACCGTCTCCAACCGCTTCTCCATTTCTGCGTCCTTTTGCTTCTGTTTTCCCCGTCGACGACCACTTCCACCCGCTCCGTCTTCATCCTCTTCTACCACGTCCGCCATCGTCGTCTGCTCCACCATGAACTGGGCCACGAACTGGGCCACTGCTTGCTCCCCAACTTCAGAATGCGCCCGATTACCCCATCGCCACTCGTGTGCTTGCGGGTTTTCGTCTGAGATACCGACCCCTTGTGTGGCAGAGACCCTTCCGCGTCGTTTACCCGTGGTGGTTTTAGCATCGTTGAGATTGACACGGTCAACATAACCTTGACGGACAAGCTGCTGGAGAAAGACATCGATGGGCATGGAGCGGTGAGTGGATTGGGCGTTAGATGGGATGGTCCCACTCGGGGGGATACGTAGGCGTTTTAAGTTGGCTCTCAGGTCCACTAAGTAATATGACGTTGCTTTCGATACAAAAGTCGAGCAGACAAGGCAAAAGACGGACATTCAGAAATGGACCGTCCGTTGACCAAGATGGGAGCAAGGATGACGTGAAGCAAACCCAGCACGGCAAATTGATCCGCAGCGCTCCAGGCAACGATGTTCCCATAGCTGCGCGGTACGTCATCGTCATCGTCGTCATTGTCAGGACCTTCGGCGATTTCTTCCTCGAGCAGATGTTCGTCGGTCAAGGCGGCGTTTTCGATGATAGCCTCATCCAAGGTCAAGCGAAGGATATATGTTTTAGAGCCTGCCACCGTGGCTGAGGGGTAACAATTAGGCTGCCAGTGAGGCAGAGCAGAGCAGAGAAGCAGACAGAACCTTTTTCTTGACGCCTGTGGCGTTTTGTAAGGGGTCCTGATCACGGTAATTGCGGGCTCGGAGTTCGACGAGTTCCATTGCAAATGTTTTCCGCAGGAGCATCTGCGCCTTGTTTAACGTTGAATGAGCGGCTAAGCGAGCCAAGTACTAGATGCGCATTCAGGCGGATGAAAGTGTCTGTTAAGATAGAAGTAGAGCTTTCTTGTTGATGTCCTCGCGACGCAAAGGGATGCGTTTGTGTTCGGTAAAGAGTGCGAGCCGAACTAGATCGCGCGCTTTTTTTGTCTAAGTTCTGGTGGATAGTTTGCGCATAAGAAAGGAACTAGAGCCACAAAATACATGAAACTCACGGCCTCGCCATCATATGATACGGCACGCCCACCTGTAGAATATCTGCATCATTTCACGGCGTGCATCCTCGCTGTCTTCCAGACTCTTCCTCGTCGGCCATATCGCCGCGTCTGCCACGACGTTGGGGCTGGGAGTGTCGTTGAGAGCGCTGAGTTCGGCTTGGTCCTGCGCGTGGCATCGTATCGAAAGCGTGACAGATTTAACTGACCTTCGACGAGGATGAATATTGAATGTTGGCCTTGTTGGCCTCTGGAGTCGTATCGGTGACTTTTGGATCCTAACAACCGCAAACAAACTGCCAGTCTCGGGAATATTCGTCCTCGTGACAATGTCACCCACCTTCTCCTAACATCATACGACCCCAACTATTTTACTGTCGCAGTTAGAAGCCATGGTCGGGGTAGTGGTAGCCCCCGGACGAAAGCTTTCGAAGGCTGGAAACCGCGCCCATCCCGCACCAGGCTCCTTCAATGCGCCGTCCGAGATTTGGTCTAACGCGGTCGTAATTCACGACCGACTGGCGCAGCAAACGAGTCCGACAGTGCAGGCTACGGCTTTTCCCCCGCACACTGACTCACGCGTCCCAGACTCCCAACGTTTCCACCTAGTCCATCGTGTGCATGTTTCCTCGCCGCCGCGTTGCATCGCAGCTTCCCATGGGCCAGGCCGAAGTAAGAGCTTGCTGCGCAGTCCTACTAACCTCAGCGCCAATAATCCTCTGGTACCGGTGCGCTCGTCCTTTTCATTCCTTGCTTTGACGTGACCGATTACGCATAGGTCACAACATCGAGCTCACGGACAAGCTCTTCTCCATCTCCCACTCATCCCATCAACCTTTGCCAAATCTCTATTGCAGGTGGCCCAGAAACGGTTTGCTCGCGAGGGCTGGCACAACATCAACGTCTTGTACCAATGGTCTTTTAGTGATGCCAGGTGCAGCATTAGTACATTACGTTCAGCCATTTGCTTTGCATGGTATGTATGTCTCTTCTCATCATTTATCAGCGCCAATGACACTGATTACGTTCTCTGTCCCGAGAAATTCTGCCTGCTCGGTGTCGTTAGATTTCAAATGTTCGGATGCGGGCAGTCACATACACACGGCAACTCGTTCCAGGAGGAAATAAAGAGAAGAAGCAGAAAACAGCAGGTGGAGAACTTCGAGTACTCCGTGTAGCGCAGAGTCCAAATGGGTATACGTCATAGGAAACTTGCGGCGTCGATTAGTTAGGCCTATCGACCAGTCGGATGTCGGAACTCGGATCAACGTCGTTGACCCACTCGTCTCACGCAACCATATCCGTACTCTATGTCCCTGGAAGTCCATATTCCATGTCACTTCATTTCGCACCTACACTCCCCGCGTTCATTCTCACAGCGAGTCGGGGCCGTCCATCATCCCCGGCCACAACGCTACTCTAAGTTCTTCTTTAGGTTTGGCACGCTGCCACTCCGTCGAGGGTCGGATTATTCCTCCACGCTGTCGCTCTCGAACGGACGTGCCTGGTGTGCAATGCAGACGTGGTGTGTCTAGTGGACGACGCCGTCGTTCTTTCCATCGAATCCAAACTGTAACTCGCATTACCTCCGAGAACTATTGCCGTACACTCGCTAATTACACACATACGCATCCAGATCTCCCTTATCAACTACCAACCGCAGGTTTTTGCACTGTTTTCAGTGAGTCAGGGAATTTGAAAGATAAAAATAAGAAGAATGCAGGTGAAACCCAAGGCATCCTGGTTTCGCATGAGGACTTGAGGGGTCTCCTGAATGCAGGCAGCCATACCCATTCCGGGCATAAGTTCATATTACATTTCCATGTTCTAGCTACAGATCGCGTTGGGATGCGAATCTCGTTGCCGGGGTGACGTTCATCTGACCTGCAAGGGGGCATGAGCGCGCGGAAAAGTGACCTGACCAAGGCAATGCTCCGCAATCCCAAGGAGGAACTTGCTGCACACCGCAGGAAGTATGCAGGCTCTGCACAGAGCCTAAGTTAGGTTTAAAAGGCGTGCTGCTGCAGTCGAATCAGCACCAACAACCCTCTCTTCCACATGTTCAACATCTGCTCTCAATTCTTGGTGGGGTTACCCTCACCCTCTTTGCCAATGCGGCTTCTGGAAAGCTCCGCAGTTTGCTTGTAAAATTGCGCGACATAATCAGTTCCGGTACCGTCGGTATGCTCCCCTGCGGTATCGACTTCCTTCAAAGGTAAACTCTTATCTTGCAGCGCGCCATACGCGCCGTTGCCGAAGGAGAGACCGCGAACTATAGCGGAAAACCCTTGACAAGGTAGGCGAGCAGATACTTTATCTAGGATGCAGGCGTTCAAGCCGTTATGCAGGCAGGGCACAAGTCATGGAAACCTTCTCCGAAGGCACTTGGCAGCGCGAGGCATACGATGATTTCAAAGGTGTGCTTCTCGACGAAGACTGTATTTCCATGCTTCAAGACGGACTCTGATCAGCTGTACCTATTTATCCATTCAGACGACCTCTCCGATCCCTGCCACATTCGGTCTCTGGCCACTGCGCTGACGGCGTACATGCCGCAGGCGCGCGGCCTTGGTCCGAACACACCCTTGGTCTTATTAGCGAAGAAGGTGCCGCACCAGAGTACGGTCGAAGAGTACGACGGATTTTTCTGGGAGCTGCTCAACGGGATAGCCAAGCTTGAATCGATGACAGACAGGGCGGCAACGGCGATGGTCATTGCCGCGGTGGGATGGTGAGGACGAGGGTGGGGGCGGGGGTGG
>JBBPOJ010001411.1:0-13840 GCA_038091395.1 Leccinum rimulosum | reverse complement strand
CATTTATTGCTTAGAGTGTATAGTAGGGAGATTTCATACAATAAAATAACAATGCACAATGATGGCGAGATAGCTTCCGCAAGTGCTTCAGTGTGTACTGTACTGCCTGTTTGACATGCCGAAACAACATTACATTACACAGACCTTTGCCAAAACAAATTTATTGCACTTGTGCCTAGCTAATTGGCCGATCAGTAACATGCCAAAATTTCAGTTGTTGGCCGATCAGTCAACTGTGGAATGCAGGGATCTACAGCCCATGTGCCAGTCAGCAAACATGCCGAGTTTTCAATTTGGCCAACCATTGAACTGTGGAGAAAATTGGCTGATCAGCCATATCCCAAATTTTCAGTTTTTGGCCGATCAGTCAACTGCGGAAATCTGCATTCACAGCCCATCGGCCAGTCGGAAACATGCTGAATTCCGGTTCCATTGGCCAACCTGTAGTTTTCCGAGTTCTGGTTGCATTGGCCGACCGGTGGTTTTCCGAGATTTTCACTTCATCAGCCGATGTTGGCTGGCCGGTCATTTGCGGTGATTTGGCACATTGGCTAGCCGGTCATTTTCCAAAAAAATGTACTGTATTATGTGGCTTTGTTGGTTCCGGTTAGTGTCCCTGGACAAGCTTGGTTAGTGTCTGGTTAGGAGTCATGCCTGGTTATATCTAGTTAGTGTGCCTAGTAGTCATGCTTAGTTGGCCACTACTCTTGCCAGTGGCAGAGATTAGAGACAACAATGATATTGCAAATATTGTAGCGAACGCTATCGGGGAGCCTCAGAAGGCGGTGAGTAATTAATATGTGGACAGTACGTGGTCCATCTTGGTGAATGACTTGAGGATGATGGGAAGCGAGTCGTCACTCGATAGTGGACTGAAGGATCAAACACCAAAGAGAAAGGCCATATATTATATAGTACTCTATCAAGTGCATGGACCACATGAGGGCCTGGCTATGTACTACATATAAGTATAGTATCAAGACTCAATAAAGGCTATGTACGAAGTCAAGAAACGTGTGGCAGCCACATGCAAGAGGCATGGGGTGGCAGCACTGCCTACCGTGAGAAGTATTAAAACATGCCAGGGACTGCGAGGTGTGGCAGATCTATAGATAGATGAAGTAAGTCCGAGATATGATCGGGATCTATCAAGATACGAGATCAATCAGCAATAGATCGGGAGATTGGATCGGGCTAGCGATGAAGATGAAGGGGCCAATCGGATATAACTATCAGGGGAGATGAAAGGTCCCATGATCACGTGCGGTCCATCAGGGAATACCAGTGCCAGCAAATAGGACACAATTGTTGATATTTTCAACAAATACTAACATAATTCTTATATTTTCTAGATATGTTACATTTGCAACAATTTGTCGACACTTCCTGGTCCCCCTGTAGAATCTGAATAATTTCCGATAATAAATATACATATAATACATATTGCTATGCAATTTTGAAATTAAATCACTACTATATGTTTGCATTATCTCACAATATCTTGTCATATTTAACTTGATTATTGCGCAATCTACTCACTCAACACTGCTGAAACACCATATGCAAATCATAATATCAATCAAAACCAAAGTTTCATTGCATCTTATAAATACATATATAACTACAATCCTATTGTCGTCCCCATCCGTCCATCCGTCATGTCATCACGGTGGCCCGTGCTGTGTCACCTGGGGCAATACACCATGTCGTCATTTTCGTCTTGTCGAAACAGACGGCGACAGCGTGTGTTGTTGCATGAGGAGGGGAGGGTGAGGAGGGTGATGGTCATGTCGTTGCCCAAGATGAGGACGAGCTGAGGGAGGGTGAGTGTGAGGACGAGCTGCGATGATGCGCACTCACCTTGTTGTCATGTTGAGTCAAGAGCCTGAGGAAGAGGGTGAAGGGTGAGGAAGGAGGGTAAGGACAAGGCGACAAGGCGCACTCATCTCGTTTGACATGCTGAGCACGTCGTTTTGTTTTGATTCATCGTTTGCTGTTGCCCGAGCTGAGGGAGGAGCTGAGGGAGGGTGAGGAGGGGGTGAGCACATGGTGAACGTGTGCTCACTGTTATCTTCGTGTCATTCGTGTCGTCGATGTGAGTGAGGGAAAGAGGTGGAGGGGGCTATGAAAGAAGGGTGAGGAATATGAGAACACAGGCGGCGACGTGCACTCACCTCGTCACCGTGTCGAGGCAACGCGTTAGGCATTGGTGACTCGGACGTGGAAGACGACGACTACTACGACGTGTCGTCGTGTCATCGCCGGCGTACTGCTTTTGCAATGAGCGAGCATTAAAAAGGATAAATAAATCGAGCACTTACCTTGGTCATTATCGTCGTCTTGACGTCATGGGGTTGTTGCGTTGTTGTTGCGTGGAGGGATGATAGTAAGTAGAGGATAGAGTAAGTACAAGAGTTCGGAGTTGAGGAAATGCAAAATGTAAATAAACGTACCCATACATAGATCACGTGTGTGTTCCAATTCTTTTCCAAGTAAGTCCCTCGTCCCAAAACGGACAAGTCAACTTACTTACTAACTTACTAACTGACTAACTTAGGTCCAACGACGACACCACATCAACAATTGAATGAAAGGGAAACATGATAAGTGACAAGTACTATGGATGACAAAGCAATACTCAGGCCATATGGTAGTGCACAGGCCAATGGGAAAGTTCGTAACAGGCAGATGACAAGGAAGAAATGAATGGCGGTACGAAATCTTAGTCAGCCCTGAGGGGTACTATGAGCAAGGGTTAGAACCGAAGTTCATAAGGAATATAAACTATTCAAGACTATTTAAAACTTATTAACCATATATTTATATGGTATTAGATTAGTCTGTACACAATTTGACTGAAATATATACATACCACCCGTAATGGACCCTATCTGAGCCATATATAGATGGTTTCACATGACTTTGTTGGGATGGACAGCCAGGAGTCCATTCTAAACTTGGTATAGCCACTATAAAGCACTCCTACGGTAACAGGTAGCCTGTTAAAGTCTGATTCGGTCCAGCTTTTGCATAACCGAAACCGTAACCAGTTATGGAAATTCCTAATCTGGGCAAAATATGGCCTGGACTGATACAACCAGTTTCAATTGGTTTTCCTTGGTTCATTAGTCGGTTATAACCAGTTTTGTAGTGCCCAAGAATTCACAAACACTAATGGATTTCTATCTATAACTACTTTATATTAATTAGTTCACACAATCTCAAGATATGGCCATTTTAAGATATTATCAAATATGTGCTTCAAGTAGCTAGAATATTCAATATCGGATTCGTTAGGAAGTGGTTGCCATGCTTAGTGGTGGCTCTACCGGATGAAGGGAACACCCCCATCTACCATCTGAGCAAGTCTTGAGGCCAAACTGCAATGATGCGGATGAGGCATGACCAATCTCGACCTGCATTTTGATAAAATCTAAATATATTGATATTAACGTCAAATCTTGATGGAAAAATATGCACAAAATATGTACAAATCATGAAAATGTAGGGGATATAGGGGTGGGAATGGCACAGCCATGATTTTTGTCCAGTTTTGAAAATTTCAAGATGTCTATAACCTTAACTGCAACCTAACCAATGTAACTAGAAATAACTGAACCTCTTTGAGTGGTTCCAAGCAGTCACGGTGTAGAGCCCCATAGGTCTCTGTTTGGATATACCCTCTTTTTCATGCTTTTGAGATAGTCTCCCTCTCCTCTTTACCTATCTCCGGACCTGCCTTTTGCAGTCTGGACCTGTCTCTCTCAGCTACTCCGGTTATTCCTGTACACCCAGACTTCCATCCATAGACTGGTCTGTGTTCATCGTAGACCGGAGATTTTGTTTCTTACCTTAGACACATTTTTGTTTTGTTTTGTTTTGTTTTGTTTTGGATTCGCTACATCTACTTAGAATGTAGCTATACAGTCCCGGGAATTCCCAGTGACTATAAAAGGTTTGTATCAGGTTTTGAAATACAGTTGTCCGCTATCTACCATTCACCATCTATTCATGAGTTGTTGTCATTCACCTCTTAGCTCACTAGTATGGAGCTCTCCTTCACCGTCCATTGCACCGCCGACACACTGGCCTTCTCAACCTCCTTACCGCACCATGGCTCAATGCTGTTCCCCACATTGAAGAAGATCCCGAACTCACTGGACCCCTTTAGGGTCAAGCCTTTCGCAAGGCGCACTCCTAATTACTACCTAGCTACTCCACTAGTCAGGTTGCAACATTGTCTACACACCAGTTCAGTTAAGTTAAGGTTATTTATCAGTTACTTGACTGGACTTTAAAACACGAGTAACAGGGGCTATAACATGTTTTTGTCACAATAAGCCTTGGTATTACTACTTCAGGTTAATTCATTGAGTATCAGGTACCTATATCCATGCAGACCCCTAGGTGATATGACCAATATCAACCTCCATGTCAATATACCAAGTAACCTAACCCTAATCCCTCACCCACTACCATCCCTCTTCACCACCACTTCAACACTTCAATACTTCAACACCACAACACTTCCACTCTATTACACTTCATCATCTCCACAACTGTATAATACTACTACAGTAGAACCCCTCATAACCTATATCTGGTATAACCCATAACCCATACATTTTTGAATATCCCCAGTTGTTTTGTAGGAATTTTATATCCATAACCCATAGTGATTGTGACATTTCAAAACTCATACATGGCAGGTTCTACTGTATTTGTTGCTTATTTGGTAAGTGCCTCACCCCTTTTCTTCATTCATTTACTAACTTGGCTCTTCTTTTCTTTTTAGGCGTTGCACTATTGATAGTAAGTCTAGTGTTGACCTCTGAGACTCAGTTACTAACTTGCTTTCTTTTTCTTTTAGACTTTGTGCCATTGTTGGTAAGTGTCATTTACATATAGTTACACTAGTGGTAGAGTACATGTGTATGTATTGTAGTACACATAATATATTTCATTTTACAATTTTCATATGATCTGAGAAGAAGCAAAAACTGAATGATGATCTGGATAAATGACCCAGCTTCTATAATCCTGTACAATCCTGGACAGATCTTGTAATCCTGGACAGCCCTGGAATCCAGGACAAAAGGAACATATCTAAAGCACTATAGAATCCTGTATGGGCTGTACAAGCCTGGCCAGGCCTGGACCACCTCCCATGGTTTGCTGATCTTATATACTACTTCCGGGCCCTTGACAATGGCACACCACAAGCTGTTTTAAACAGAATGAGACTCCAGGTCTTCAAGCCATACGCACTGTCCGTCCACAATCAATGGCCCTCAGGAATCAACTCCTGCACTTCCTGTGCCACCCTTGTTGATTGGAATGTGTATGAATTGTGGACACTTCCAGGGTGGCCAAGACCATAGTCCACGATACAGAGATTGCCAGTGTGTACCATGTCTCAAACTTATGGCAAGTACTACAGGCTTTACATAACAGTTGATCAAATAGCGACCATTCCAATCGGTAAAGGTATCACCGTATCAAGCGGTGGTTTCTCAAACAGATTGAAGGTGGACCGTCAACTGTGAACACCTTTCTATTCGGTACATCTTTTTCCTTCTTCACAAACGCCCGTGTTAACTAGCCTTTTAAAGTCTGGCTCGGTCCGGGTTTATGTCTTATTTGGGCATAACCGAAACCTTAACCGGTTATGGAAATTCCTAATTTGGGCAAAATATGGACTAGACCGATAAAAACCAGTTTCAATCGGTTTTCCTTGGTTTGTTACTCAGTTATAACCAGTTTTGTGGTGCCTGGAAATTGCCACGCACTAATAGCTTTCTGTCCATAATTTCTTTTACATTCATCGGTTTACACAATCTTGAGATATGGCCATTTTAAAATATTATTGAATATCTGCTTGAAGTAGCTAGAATATTCAATATTGGACTCTTTAGGAAGTGGTGGCTCTACCAGATGTAGAAAAGGGAAAACCCCTATCTACCATCCGACCAAGTTTTGAGGGCAAACTGCAATAAAGCGAATGAGATATGACCAATCTGAGACGACCTGTATGTTAATCACATCTAAATATATTGATATCAAAGTCAAATCTTGATGGAAAAATACACAGAAAATATGGAAAATCGTGAAATGTAGGAGATATAGGGTAGGAATAGCACAGCCACCATTTATGACTGGTTATGACCGGCTTTTGTCCAGTTTTGAAATTTTTGAGATTTCTGTAACCTTAACTGCAACCTATCTGTACCAAGACATAACCGAACCTCTTTAAGCGGTTACAAGCAGTCACGGTTCAGTTAAGTTAAGGTTATTTATCAGTTACACGACTGGACTTTCAAACGCTAGTGCTAACTGCATGTCTTGTTCTCTAACCATGGGCATTTCCATGAAGTTATCATGCTGATTTAAGATTGAAACAACACAAGGTTGGTACAGTTTATCATTGATCCAACACTGACTCCAGCCCATTGTGAGATGTCTTCGGATGATATAGCATTCCCGTAATGGCCTGCACAGTTCACTGGCAGGAAGATCACTAGTTGTAGGGAATAACATGGGTATGACATACCCACATGTGTCCTGGGTGTGGGTAGGGGTATCGGTATGGGTTTACATTTTGGATACCCAGATTTCTATCCAGATCCACTGGATGGGTGTCCGAGTACCCATACCCATACCCGCTCATGTGGGTGCCTCGATACCCACTATATATCCACACTCAACCCCTTGAATTAAATAGGAGTCATGTAGTACAATATACGTCATGGTAGCCACTACATGAGTGCAGAGGCACTGCTTATGCAATGGCTCTGACACCGGCATAAACCTCTTCTAAAAAAATCAACTACATAGTTTCACACTTCAGTCTTCAGCATCAACCATCCAATCCAATCCATCCACATATCCTATCATTCCTCAAAGATGCTAGCCCATCCCATCTGCTAGAGCCTTAGCAGCAGCCCAAGGAGGTCCTCAGCTAGCCGAGCTGCTTGCCAGCAAGCACAGGAACGACAACCCTGAAAAAGGTAGTCAGCATCAACCAAAGAAGGCCAAGAAGTGCCCAGGTAAGCGCAAGCTCGGAGCCATTGAGGTAATGAAATGGCTAACTTTGTTTTTTATCATGTAGAAAAAGCGGCTCCGACGACCGCATCGAGAACAGATGTACCTGACATCAATGACCACTCTGACAATGAAAATGGGGATACTCTCTCTGAGGCCAGCCTTGAAATGAGTGAGCGAAGCAAGAATAAAGAGGTAATTGATGTCGACAAACCTTCAGATGAAGGCGGGACCAAGGACGAGACCCCAAACGAGCAGCTCCATGCGTACTCACAGCCAAATGTATCTATGATAAAAGCTAAAGCTTATCACCAGTTTGATAGACTGAATGATGAAGGAGTGGACATCACTGATTTACGCATTCTTTGGACCCATTCCATCAATTGTGACCGTCGGTGGGCGGCATTCCCATGTATTCAAATGTTCAGCACGCAACTGCAAGGTTACTGTTTGACGATTCCTAAACACACCACAAAGTTTTGGGGAGTTGAGACCGTCAATATTGCTGATGACGCCAAGAATGTGGCAGAAGTACATACCAAGGTGGTCGAAAGCATCTTGCGCTCAGGGTCCATCACTACAGCATTCGAGCTCAAGGGGAAAGTGACATACTCCAACCGGAAGGCTACAAAGGCAGAAATAAGGTGTGTAGTAAATGGTTAGTGATTGGATTGATCTGGTCCGTTCTTGACATTAATGAAGACAGGAAGACCAACTACATACCTTCGCCAATGACTCCTGTCTCATTTTCGCTTGGACTCGGCAGCGGATTGCCAGAATGTTACCCATGGCCACCTGAATTTCACGTTGGATGCATGGTCGTCGCCACACCATCGGGCATACTACGTGGCATTTTGTGTGCATCTGGAACAAGAGGGAATCCCGTTAGCAATGCTGTTCAATGTTGTTGAGGTAGCAAAGGTTGGTCCATTCACCTCACGGTCTTTCTGCCCTGATTGTTATTGTGTAGTCGCACACAGGCATCACACTCGCCAACACGTTTGAACAGATCTTGAAAGAGTTTGATAGTAGATCTGACAAGGTGAGTTGCTCAGTTTTGCTGCTTACCCAATTGTTCACGCGAACATTGCGAACATTTGAAGGTCCTGGGCATGACATGCGACAATGCTTCCAACAACAGAGCAATGCTGGATGAGCTGGAAATCAAAGTCAGTGATTTCGAGCGGCATGCGTCACACACACGGTGCTTCTTACATACCGTCAACCTAATCACAAAATTGCTTCTGGGGGCCTTTGAGCATAAGAGAGACCAGAAAGGGTTAGAACTCACTGGGTGGGATGATTCAAATGACAAATCTGGCCTTGTGCGTGAACTTGAGGAGCTATCGCAGGGGTTTGATGATGAAGAGACCAGTGATGTATTGCCGTATTTGGAGAATGATGAGCTGCCAGTGGATGATGATGCAAATGAGTTGGAGGGACCAACAGTGGATAACATTGAGGGTTGGATGGATGAAGTCAAAGAAATGACTGATGCCGAACGAAGGCAGCTCAAGAGAGCAGTTTGCCCCGTTCAGTTGGCACTGATGAAGGTTTGAATTGTCAACACAATGCACCAATTCCTTACAAGCACCACAGATCCACAAACTTGCTTTCAAGGTCATCCACTCCACCAAGCTCCTTCCCGAGTGGAGGACCACCCTCGACCAGCTCAATCAAAAAGTTACATACACTCCTCGTGATGTTTCCACACGATGGAACTTGACATTCTTGATGTTGAAGTATGCCAGGCTGGAGCATCAAAAAGCAATTGATAGCATTACAAAAAAAAAAAAAC
This sequence comes from Leccinum rimulosum, assembly GCA_038091395.1. Taxonomy (NCBI): domain Eukaryota; kingdom Fungi; phylum Basidiomycota; class Agaricomycetes; order Boletales; family Boletaceae; genus Leccinum; species Leccinum rimulosum. The sequence goes on along the minus strand of JBBPOJ010001411.1, from coordinate 5,001 downwards.
TGCCGAAAATACAAACTCACTAATAACAAGTGGATACTGCTGCGTCAGCTCAATAAGATACTTAAGGTGAGTCCATGTCTGTTTAGACTTGATGCGACAATTATGTACTACAAACTGTCCCCGGCCTCCGCCGCTTTAGGTCCTTGAACATGCGACAACATTTTTCTCTTGCTTAACCAAATCTTACGATGGTAATCCCGGCCATGGACTTGATTCACGGCAAATTTGCTGTCTATCGGAAAAACCGGAAAATCTGTCCCACAATACACTCAGATGTGGAAGTGGCCACTGGCAGTCTTACTCTCAACCGGTACTATTCAATCATGGACATGTCGGAGGTTTATAAAATTGCAATGAGTACATGCTTATAACATGGATAATGGCTATGATAATTGACTACAGATAGTATCACACCCCCAGCACAAACTCAAGTACTTCCGGTTGGCGAAATGGGAGGAACAATGGATCAGCACAGCCAAAGCACTGGTACATGATCGGTTCGAATAGACTTACACTGCAGAGGGAGAGGTGGTTTCCCTACTCTCAGACAATGAATCTGACACACAAGCCTCCTCAACCAGAATCGACAAGGGTTCTGTGAGTCATTGGCAGTTGCAACCTATGATTCTGTATTCAAAACACTAACATTGACCTTTTTAGACCAATATCTTCGACGGAATGGTTGCGCTTGCAGCACCCAAGGCCAACAAACAGAATGAACTCAACCGCTACTTTGCTGCCGAGATTGAGTCCACGCCAGATCCCCTCAAATGACAGTGGAGTGCTTTGGATTTGGTAAAAACAGAGGATGTCATGGTCCATTGGTTCACTTCCAGATGCAAAGGACGGTGAACCTGCTTTGGAGGAGGGCTGGGATAAGATTTTGAATGAAGGGACTCAAGTACTGTAGTTGGTAAATACTTTGTATGTGTTCAGCGTGGACTCGTGAGCTAGTAGCTACTACGTTTAACGTGATTCGGTAGTGGATTTGACAGTACTCATGAGTCTTACTTTGTATGCATGAGTTACTACTACAGTCACACATCTTGGCCTTCTTCCTGAATGCGTGACTTTCTAATAGGCTTGACCTCAGGCTGTGCATTCTGGAACGGTGTGCAGTCCACAGTTACTCCACGAGATATCCATGTTCACTGATCTATCTATTACTAGTAAACTGGCTGTGTTGATACACACCCTAGTCACATTGTAGTATAGCCTCTCTCACATGGACAAGTATCATAGTATAAAATATGAATGCAGATAACAGCAGAAGCTAGTCTTGTTCTCGTTGGATTCCTCAGGGTTCAAAAAGTACTACTTGATTTCAGCTTTCTATGACTATTTTTTTATGTAACACTGTCCATGTGTCATTGAGATATGATCATTTAAATATTTCATCGAATAATAGGTCTATAGACAGACAAAAGTATTGACATGGGCAATCTCGGCAAGTGATTGGCGGGCTTGGCAGTGGCTGTACGAAATATAGCAATATCCCCTATCTAAATTTAGAGCCAATAATGACGTCATTCGACCCATAGATGGCTGAGAGATAACCAATATCAACCTCCAGGTCAATATATTGTTTCAGATAAAATCGTAAAAATAAGGAAAAATCAGGGAAAGTCCTCAGATGTACTCCCCAATAGGGTACAATAGGGGCTGCCTTCAAAGACCAGTCTTAACTAGTTTTGTTCGGTCTTTTGATGTTATCAAAAATCAATAGACCAAGACTGAACCAAATCAAAACTAGGAAAGACCAGACCAACCAGGACCGGTCTTGGTCAGTCCAGTTTGGTTAAATTTTGGTCTTTCATCAGTCTTAGAACCAGACCTTCAAACACTAGATACAGTTGAAGATGTCTAGGTCAACCTGAACCTTCTTTTGAAACAAATGGAGGTGGAAGTCTACAAAGTGATCAAGGAGGTGTATCTGTGATGCGCAGAGTGGGGCTCAATGATATGATTCAGCACACGCGCCATCGAGACCGCATCCTGAATAGCACATATGGCGTCAATCCTTGAACTTGCAATAGCAAGCAACACGCCTTTCGATTGAATCAATTGATGACCATGACACCATAACCATTGAACTGGCACTGTCATTGAAGGGGGACCTGGGGGTGGAAGGGGAAAGAGGCAAGATGTAGATGTAATCCTTGGATGCAATCATGGATTCACAACTGAGAATAGTGGGCCTGTAAGATCTTCCAGCACTTCATTGCAGGCAAGCTGATCAATTGCTTCAAGTAGGATTTTTCTTTTAGACGTGTGAGGCATTTTGGAGACTCTTGGGAAGCGGTGGATAGGTGGGGAATGGGACGGAGAGGTATTTACAATTGATCAATTGACCGTTTTATGTAGTTTTTTTTCCAATTGATTGTCTCGATCATGTGCATTCTGTTGGACTTAGTCGTTTTACATCTTCAATATGGTCCCGCGACTCTCGGCAGCCTTGGACCGATGATCAGCGAGCTCTCAGCAAGTGCAGAATTTGAATCGTATTAACAAATCATAGCTTGAGCATAGGCAGGTAATAGCCAAATAATAAGCAACAATAAGCATTCAGTAGTCTACTTGAATACCATTAGTGTTAGTAGGGAGATTTCAGAATAGTAAATCAGAATGCACAGTTATGCCGAGATAGTTTTGGTGAGGGCTTCCAGATGTACTGAACTGACTGATTGACATGCTGAAACAGCATTACATTACATACTGTCCGTTTTCAACACAAGTTTATTGCTGACAGCACATAGTAGGGACATTTCATGGACTGTGACAATGCAGATTTCCGCAGTTGACTGATGGGCCAAAAACTGAAAATCTAGAATATGGCTGATCGGCCAATTTTCTAGATATGAGTGTATTCCGCAGTTCACCGGTTGGCCAAATTGAAAACTCGGCATGTTTGCCGATTGGCCCATGGGCTGTAGATCCCTACATTCCACAGTTGACTGATTGGCCAACAAGTGAAATTTTGGCATGTTACTGATTGGCCAACTTTTACTAGCTAGGCATAAGTGCAATAAATTTGTTTCGGCAAAGATCTGTATGTTATGTAATGTTGTTTCGGCATGTCAAACAGGCAGTACAGTACACACTGAAGCACTTGCCGAAGCCATCTCGCCATCATTGTACATTGTAATTCTATGTTATGAAATCTCCCTACTATACACTCTAAGCAATAAATTTGTTTCGGCAAAGGTCTGTATGTAATGTAATGTTGTTTTGCCATGTCAAACAGGCAGAAGTAATGAACAAACTTGTTTCAGAAAATAACTGTATGTAATGTTCTGTTATTTCAGCATGATGTCAGATAGTCAGTTCAGTACATCTGGAAGCCTTCGCCAAAAATAACTGAGCATTCTGATTCACTATTTTGAAATTTCCCTTCTAACACTCTAGTAAGCAAACAGTCGTGGAATTGTATTTTCCAACCAACTCCAACTCCAACTCCAACCCAACTCCAAACTCCATATCACATGTGCGGCACAGTGGCACAGTAGCAACTGAGTTCGGGCGGCAATTTAACCCTGGCAAATGTGCCTCCTGCCGCCCTCCCACCCTCTGCACCGCCGTCGCACCGCCACTAGTAAGCATAGCTGCACCAAAAATCACTGACGTCATACTGCTAGACAATGACGATGATCCCAGCAGCATATCCAACAACCACTGGCACCAGGCAGTCTGAGTCCTGATCACACACAGCGATACTGCCCCGATGTGTACCGATTACGTCGTACTAAGACTGCAAAGCCATCCTAAGCTGCCAAGCGGACATCGCTGCCCGTTGTGGTGTCGAGCCCAGCACCACCAGAAAATCCTCAAACACAAAACAAAATGGATGATTGTCCCCGAGGATGCTAAGCATTGATGAGCCCATTCTTTCCCATCTTGGAGTCTGTCGGTGACTGCGAGCGTACAACGACACAAGTGTGTGCGTGCGTCACTCCCTCTCTCTGTCCTCCACCACCCTCTGCTAGACTGCATCACACATGACGACAGGGTGACGACACGAGGGAGGTGACAACATGACAACGGACAATGATGTTGTTTTAAGGAGACGAGGAGGAGGGGGACAAGGACGAGAATGAGAAGAGACAGTGGAGATGACAACACCAACAACCCGATTATGATGACGAGGATGATGGAGACGACAGCGACGTGGAGAAGTGATGACAGAGAGCAACTTGAAGAATGAGGACAACGCTGCAATGTCGTTGACGACACGACGACACGGCGTGCTGATAGCACCACGCCAGTCGGCATGACAATAACAACGCACAGTGTGCATAGTACCTCATGGGTACAATGGTGCCATTGAACGTCCAACGACAGAGGAGTCTGCCAGCAGAATCTGGGAGTGTGCGATGACGCAGGAGTCTGGAGGAGTCCACCGGGATGTGAGGCCATGACAACAGGGGAGTCTGCTGGCAGACGTGAGGGGACGACGACCACTGGCGGACGTGAGTCTGGGGTGAGGATGCAGTAGTCCGCCGGTGTTACAACTTATCCCTCAGCCCCTATCTTTTTCCATCTTCGAGTCTTCCCACAGTTGATGCTCCCCCGAATCTCCCCAACGTCTTCCTGAGTCTCCCTGACGCCTTCCCAAACCATCCCGATCTTCCCGATCTCTCGTCTCTCTCAGTCTCTCTCGTCTCTCTCAGTCTCTTTCTCTTCTCTCTAAGTCTCTCTTGTCTCTCTAAAAGCCTCCCTTGTCTCTCTTGTCCCTCTTGTCTCTCCCAACTCTCTTGTCTCTCTTGTCTCCGTCTCTCTACCTCCGAACACCCCGAATACCTCCGAGTATCTCCGTTCCTCTTATCGTCTCTTGTCTCTTATCATCTCTTATCTCTTATCTCTTATCTCTTATCCTTGCTTACTCAGAACCCTAGCGCTCCGCAGCCTTCTTACTCATCCTTCTTACTGCGGATTCCTCATCACCAACGTCATCGCATCTTCTCATCATTCACATGTACTCTTATCATCCACTCGTAGATTTCC
>JBBPOJ010001410.1:0-13864 GCA_038091395.1 Leccinum rimulosum | reverse complement strand
CTCCAACGAAAGCATTGATCTAGATGCAATCACCTCTCATGGAATGTCCGCCCGGGAGTACGTGGAATGAACCATTACATCTGGTTTGCTCAGGCTTTTTTCAGCAAGATCCTTACTGGCTTAGACAATTACGAAACGAACACTGGGACAATGCACCCTTTCGCTGTGACATGGAGTGAGCCCGGACTTGAAGGGCGTGGTGTGTCACTCCCACTGACGCATGGTCCAAATTCCCTTTGGATCGGCGAGATTTCGATTGGCACTCCTGCCAAGATCTTGAAGGGTAGATCCCTTGTATCATCCTAATGTATGTTTACCCTGACTACCTCACAGTCATCATAGACACCGGTTCAGCGTAGGTCCTTTCTTTTCGTTCATACAGCTGTATTTGTTCATGTCACTTGCAACGCAGCGATATGTGGGTGCTACAGACTGGCTGTAATGGGATTGCTGAAGATCGCGACCTCTGGGACCCCGTTTTATCCGTATCTGCTGGGTACGGGGGTCCGCCATTTCAACTTCGTTATTTGGATGGAACCTTCGTCAATGGCGATTTATACACTGATAATGTAACCATCGCTGGATTCACTGTAGGTTTTGTAACACTCATGAGCATGATTAATTCTGACACCAAGCTAGGCAAACCCTCAGGGCTTTGGTTCTGCCACATCGTACACTTCTTCTCAGTTACAGATCAATGTACATGCAGACGGTTTATTGGGACTGGCCTTCCCTTCCGTCTCGAAATTTGGTACTTACCCGCTGTTTGCATCGCTCGTCAGACAAAAGAGGTTGATGAATCCGATGTTCTCGTTGAAACTCTCTTCTTCTGGGGCCGAGATGTACGTCGGTGGAACAAACAGCAAGTTGTACAACGGTGACATCGCTTATACACGCGTAACGGTTCCTGTGAGTCAAAATGGCAGACGAGAGTGGATGTTGTTGACATTATGTTAGGGATTCTGGCAGGTGTCCATGGACGATGTTCGTATTGATGGTCATGCAATCCTGCAAAACGTACCTGCTATTTTCGACACTGGTACAACCTACATCCTCGGAGATTGGAACCGGGTTTCGGAATTGTACAACCATATTGGCGGTACTCTCTACGAACATGGAGACTTTGGTTACTATTACCGTGAGTTTCGCTTGTGTTCGGTACCGTACCGTGTTTTTTTTTCATCGACAACCTGCAGTACTGTGCAACTCTTTCCTAACATTGGGCCTTACCTTTGGTGGAAAGACGTTTAATATCCCTGCCGAAGTTCTCAGACTTGAACCAGTTGCAGAGGGTTCTCCCAATTGTTTCAGCGCCATCGTCGCCGTGCGCGCGCCTGTTGGTGAGATTTTGTCGCTTCTTGAACCGCTATTTGTGGCGCTAGATGAACTCGTTCTGACCATATGACCTAGAATATTGGAGCATTGGGATGACGTTCCTGCAAGGCGTATATAGTGTATTCAATTACGGTACTTTACAGGTTGGGTTTGCGGACCTCGCTTAGATTATCGCGGATGTTCACTGTATACTTATGGATTTGATCCAGGAGAGTTTGATCATACTACATGTTGCCTAAACTACTGACTGTAATAGTTGGCAGGAGTAGGCTTAAAAGAGATGTCGCGTGATTCTCTGAGAGGTTGGTGGTACGGTCGAGCCAGGCCGTCGAGTTCCTGGAAAATGCCCAGGCGGGAGTTCATGGCAGCAACAGTCGTTCCTGAACCGTGTTGTCCTCCATTCCTCGACGATCATGCAGACGACGATGATACAACCAAAAAGGCCCGTAGATTTCATCAGAAGAAAGAAAAATCCAAAAGTTACGCTACATATCATGTGTAGAGACGACCAAGTTTCATGCGTGATCGTGGGTGCCAAATACGTATTAGGGTTACAGGAGTGGAATCGTAGGCGACCCAGCGACGACCATGACCCGTTGATCATCATCATCACGCATAAATCAGCCATCATCTATCGATCATCCAGTGATCCCGAGACTCGCAAGCTCCTTCCGAATCTCCGTCTCGCCATCCATCTTCTTGATCTGCGTCACCTCGAGACGCTCGCCCCGCTTTGCCTTTTCCTTGAGCTCCTCGATCGCCTTGAGCTGTAACAAAGATGAGTCTGGAAATCACAAGACCGACAACGGACAGGGGCTCACCTTCTTGTTCAAATTTCGCACCTTCTTCGCGACGGGATCCAAGTGCTCTGCACCAGGCGTCGGCGGCACCGACGTCGTCGACGCAGGTTCTCCCACCGCCCCCGTATCGCCCTTGACGCCGCTTTCACCGCCGTTCGTCTCCACCTCCAACAAGCCGTTCGTCAACACGTCCAACGACGGCCTCACAGACCCAATCCCGACCGGCGTCGCCGTACCCGACGCTTCGCCCTTGTCGCCCTTCTTCTTCTCCTTCTTCTTCCGCTTCTTGTCCAGCCCTGGTCCTCCTTGGCCTCCTCCTTGGCCTCCTTGCCCTTGGTCGCCCGCAACCGGCGGCGTCCTAGGCCCAGCACCAGGCACCTGTCGACGTCCTCCCTGTCCATGCCCATTGACCCCGTTCGTCATGCTTCCAGGCGGATTCGGGCTACGATACCCCCTCGGTGGCGTCGCACTGCCGTTCGCCGATCCGTTCCCCGTGGGCATCCTCGGTGCCCCACCCTCGTCTTCGCGCTTAAAGATCGCCGGCGTCGCGAGCCCACGAGCACCGGGGGGACGATAAGCACCAGCGGGCTTGGCAGCCGCAGGTTTCGAGGTCAGCGCAGCGGTCAGGACACTCGCAGACGGTTGGGGTGCTGGCGGGATGGTCTGTCCAAAGGCAGGTGCCTGGTCGATGGGTGTTGGGCGCCAGCTGACCTGATATAGTTCATCGATGGCCTGGACGTGGACAAGTGGACCAGTCGTGTGCCAGATCTTGATCCCGTTGTCGACGCGCAGACGGGGAGAAAGCGTTGCGGTCAGCAGGAAACGTCCATCTGGTGACCAAGAGCAGTAGGACGTGTTTGGCGCATCGATGGTGCATATTTTTTTGAGCGTGCGTCGGTCAACGACATCGATCTTGCCTGCGAGGTTACCAAATCCAGCCAGGAATAGAAGGCGTCCCTGGGGATTGAATGAGATAGTGTTATGTGGTGCCGAACCAAAGTCGTGGAGCGTGCGGACGCGTTGATCAAAGAGCATCGTTTTGGCGGGCATAACTGTCGGAAAAGAGTTGAACTATTGAATGACCAAGTGACAGAGAAGCTGACTCACAACCATAGACGACTCCAAACTCTTTGCTATTGGGGCTCCATGCTACGTCGTGGATAGGTCCGTCTTTGTCGAGAGTGACGCGGCAATCGAAATGACCAGCAGCACTCAGAAGATACATCGATGTCTCTCCATAATAGCTCATGTTGGAGTTATCTACCTCCGTCTGGGTGAGGACGAGGGCTTGTGTCCCGAGGTCGTTCCACTTGATCTGGGCACGATCAGCCTTGTAAAAGTTCTTTGCACACGTCGGCGTGCCGGAAAGGGCAAGAAGACTATAAATCTTGATGCTAGCAGGAGCACCCTGTTGGACGTTGAGAATGCGCACACGACAACGGCACTGAGACAAACCTTTTTCTCCGCAACAAAAACCGCGACGGATGGATTCAACCCAGGACTGAGTGATACCATTGATGCGCCTTCGACCCTGAGTTTATCGACCACGCCTTTGCCCCACTCTGCGGGACGGAATACCTGCACCTCCTGTGAGACAAGGCGAACGGCATGCGACTCCGAGATGGTGTACTGCAGATCCCAGCCTTCTTGAGACTTTTGAGTGAAGGCGATCAACTCTTCACCTGTGGAGACGGAGAAGATGCGGAGGTTCTTGTGCTGCGCGCCGTCCTCGAGCTTGGCTGCGGGGGGTGGGAAAATTTTTATCGGACGGTGCGATGAACACGAGGCTGTGATGAGGTCGGTTGTGTACGTACCAGGGCGCTCCCAGGTGGAGATGTAGGTTCCGCGGGGGGAGAACTGGAGCTCGACGATGTTAGGGACGCTCAGTTCCTGCAATAGTTTTGCACCCTCAGCCTGAAAGATGCGAACGCTGGATCGGAATGATTAATACGTCAACGGAGATTGAAGAAACGAGGCGAGGCCAGACACGAGGCGGTACGCACACTGTTGGCAAGCCGTAGGCAAACAGCCTTCCATCGTTGCTGTAGTGATAGGTGCGAGCTGGGACGTCGGGGGCTGCGAAGCCAGAGACGGGGACGTAATCTGGCGTTCCCCCGACGAGACCAATGTTCTTTTGAGCGCGGACTGCAACAAGTGGCGGTCAGACGAGCAAGCTTTGATTGCGATGTGAACTTACACGCGTATTGCTGGGAGGGCTGCGACGCCATTAGGATCAGAGACGGGCGGAGGAGAGAAGCAAATTAATGCTTCAAGAGATGGGCTTGGGACGAGGACGAGGAGGAGATGGACGAGTCAAAGTCAGATATTGCTCGTTACTGTACATACTTTAGGGCAAGCAACGACTACCTTTGTGTACCCACGACCTGAAACGTATTACCTGTAGGAGATCACAATCATTATGATGCGCCCAGATCGAATCACGGAGCAGGACTATTCATTTAATAGAGACTGTCAAACCTTACGATCGAATCACCGGTGGAACTCGTACAGGCCATACTAGTCACCTCCCAAATCCAAAGATACTGTTCCAGTCCGATCAATCTTTGCCAACGAATTGATTGAAATGGTACAGTATCGGTAGGATCTATCTTGGTCTGTTCATACTTTTATTTCACTTGAGTAAAAAAAAAATATGATACGCTCATCCCCGCCGACTACGCTCCAGAAACGCAGACAGTTCTATCATACAATACACATACACTTTACAAGCGGATTGCTGTAGGTACGTCGATCTCCCACATCACTAACACGCGTTCGGGGCTCGGTGACGCATTCTTATACCGATACATCCTTGTGGAAGAAACTTCCCCCGCTATAGCAGAAATAGAATTTTTTAGTTCGACCACTCGGCTCGCTGTGTTGGTGCCGCTCGTGGTCATTGCGGCGGACATAGTTCGACAAACCATTCGACAAACCACTCAAAGATATTATCTTCCCCCCGGCCCTACCCCCACTTCCCTTTGTTGGGAGCCCATTCACTCAATACCGAAGAACCCTGGTTGATCTATACTGAGTGGCGGGCCAAGTATGGTAAGCGTTGCGCTGAGTGACGATCTGTGGCTAGCCATAGTTGACAATGCGTAGATGAGTTCTGACGTTGTCGTCCTGAACTCGCCCTCCATCGCAAGAGACCTTTTGGATAAGCGATCCCAGATATACTCTGATCGTCCTTTCATCGCGACTATTGCCCCGTGAGTGATCGTCGCATGATCCGGCAGAGCATTATTCTTGCTGACCATTGTTGTAGATTTGGCCACGATTATAATTTTAGTTTTTCCCCATACGGTGACCACTGGAGATTGCGCCGACGAATATTTCATCAGATGTCTGCCTTGGGATTTCATCCATACAGCCTCACAAAGCCCGGCAGATAATCGCGAATGTCATGGATGAGCCAGATGAATATCCGTTTCATTTCGCAACGTAAGAGTATTTCTGTGAGTTTTTGGTTGTGACTTGAATTTGCGTAGGTTTTCTGCCGCTGTAGCCATGTCTACGGGTTATGGCTATGAAACGAGTCCTCAGAATGACCCCAATGGTGTCGATTGTGCACATATTCCTCAAGGCTTTCGTTCTGGTAATAACACCCGAGAAAGTGTTCTTTATCAAGACCTTCCCATTCTCAGGCTGTGAGTGGGTCTTGACTTTTTCTAATAAACACAATCTAAGTTATCGGGGATCAGTATTGTTTGTTCCAGAATGGTTGCCTGGATCGTGGATACAACGTGAGGCAACTAAGGCATACGAATGCAGGAACCAGATTGTAGAGAGGCCATACCAGTACGTTCAGAAGCGTATGGTAAGGATGTTGCTGTGGTAATCGAACGAATGCCATATATTAAACCATCATCAGGTGTGCACAGGTTCTGTGGCAACAGTTTGTGCTTGATTTATGAGAGCGGACACATATCTTACGTGAACTACAGATGAGCTCGACGTTGATGACATTCACGCTCGCAGTGGTCGAGAACCCATATATGTGGAGACGCGCAGGAAGAAATCGATACCATCATAGGGACTGATAGACTACCCGACTTTGCTGACAGACCCGACTTGCCGTACGTCGACGTTATCGTACGAGAGATGTTGAGATGGAGTCCTGTTATACCTCTAAGTATGCATAGACCCCAATAGCGGCTGTTCTCAGTCTGTGTCCCTAATTGTGTGTAGGTATTCCGCACGCGTCCGCTACCTGTGATATGTACAATAGTTACTATATCCCACAAGGTAAGTCCTGAGATATGATGCTTGCCTACTCGGAGACACAATATATATTCTACCTAGGGCCGCGGTGATTGCAAACACTTGGTATGCTCTTTGTCGCGCGATGAGCCTCGGTATCCAGACGTAGAAAAAAATATTTCAGATAGATTCTTGAACGCAGAATGGATGCTGACAGATGACGACCCTGCCAAGTACGTGTTTGGGTTTGGTAGAAGAAATCTGTTCCAGGTGGGGTGCACTGCACGTTACTATTCAGTATGTGTTCACGCACGAGTTGTCTATCTTGATTCTAGGCCGGCATGCTGTAGATGGTTCGATCTGGAGCGGCATTGCGACGATGTTGGCCAAGCTTGACTTCAATCGAGCGAGAGATGCGAATGGAAACGACATGACTTTCACAGCGACCTTTTCAAATGGATTTGGGCGGTAAGCCAAGGACAGTTCATGTTCTAGGTCCTCTTACTGAATTGCAGCAGACAGCCTCTTCCATTTCTGTGTCGACTGGTCCCTCGTGCATACATCAGCAAGGAGTGTTTCGAACGCATGCTATCGCGGTCATGAATATCAATGAGGATGACGGCCACGATTTTGAGTCATGGTTCGAATAGGCTTCAGTTCCTCGCGGAGGGACTCTGCCCATCGCAATGGCGTGCAATCGAATTAGTGTACAATGCATGGACACTTTATCCTCGATAAAAGCGGTGAATGTATTTATTTCGCAATCATTCTGTGAGCCATGAACGTTTGACGGGTCAACATATCCGAAAGGTGAATCTTGGCGGGTGTCGGTCTTCGCTCGTTCCCACTGAGTTGTCATTCGACCCCATCTCGACCCTCTCGACTTCTGTCTTCGCATGTCCTGGCTGGCCGTAACTTGATGATGCCGCAATTAGGAATATAATATGACGAGGGTGAAGTTTATGCATGTTGAGCTCAGTTTGCTAGGTGAGGGGAGAGTGTGTATGCAGGCACGGATACATGAACGACATGCTCCGGACATGATGGTGTGGGCAAAAAACCGAAAGTATTTCCGGCCCGAGACTGACAGTGCCCAAACTTGTCGGGTAAATGGTGTGGGATGGGAAACCGGACAACGACTCGGAAGTTTGGGCCTTAACAACAGGAGAAACAGCCCGGACAAAGAGATTTGGCAGAGGGCGAAAGAACGACTAAAAACCCCGACAATTACAAATAATGACAAATAATCCACAATACACAAAGGTCCGTGTGCTGAAACGGGACTTGCAAGGCGTGGTGGTCCTGGTGGAAACGAACGAGGAAGCGGGGCCTTCAGAATCAATGGTTTGTGTCGCTGGTCCGATTCAATGTGCCTTCACTCGTGCCTCACTGCGCTATTTAAATTGCATCATGATCGTTCATTCTATCAGAAATGTATATTACTGTACAGCAAGTCTGCGACTAGCCGCATTGATATAAACCTACCAGTGCCAGTGCAGAATACTCGACACTCAGAACTTGCCCACAATGATTGCATTCCTCCGTGCTCTCAGACTTCACTTCCTGCGCATGTGTAGGAATATACGTAACAATTTTTTCACCCCGGGATCGCCCCCCCAACCCCAACCCGACTTGCATTCGCATTCATCACCAACCAATGAATGCCAACATTTCTTTGTAACACGTGCGTAGCAATCTCGCGCTGGCATACTGGAGACATCGCAAACATACCTGTTCAGTCATACGTGCCACGGATGTTGCATCCGGCCTCCGTCGCATACCAGCAGGCTTCCATGTCATTGTGGAAGTCGGTGGAAGGACCGTACAAACATCCAACCAACCCGTGTCGACAGAGAAGGATACCGTAGAATGGGATAAAGAAATCCTCTTGTGCGTCATCACTTGCTCAATCTCTGCTCATTTCATTCAATTCCTGCCAAAGGCCATCAGATCCATCATCCTCTATTTCATTCAGTGTCTACGCATCGTTCGAGCTGGGACCGAGGCTAGGAAACGGAGAATTGCTCCGTCGATTCCAGAGTACTGTAGGAAAAGTGTTTCAGAATGAATACCTTCAATGTGAGCAACTCCTTTCTCTACCACACACTCGTTGACATCCCCTCGTAGTCACCGACTTTACAGCGCAGAAGGATGATATATTACCATCGTGTTCGTCCCTTCGCATCATCACGGAGAGACGCATTTGTGGTACGAGTGAATCATGTCCCAAACTCGACGTAAGTCGATTATTCATGGCGGCTGTATTCATTTTCTGAACTCACAGCAACAGCTACCGGAATCACGCGAAATGAACGCGCTGGAACAGCTGACTGACGAGGGACATTGTGCTCTCCTGCGTTACCGCCAGGGGCAGGACCAAATGGATCTAGATGCAGCCATCCAGACTTTCCAGCGTGTTCAGGAGATTTGCCCGATAGATGACCTTCATCGCTCGGCCATTTTGTTCAACTTGGCGAATGCGAAATTCATCGACTGCCAGGCCAACGATCGGGAGCTTGACCTAGAAGTACCAATTGGATTGTATCGGGATGCTCTACGACTGCGGAGCACAAACCATCCGGATCATTGCACAACGGTACTGGAACTTGGTCTTGCGCTAGTTGTGCGGTTCCAGAGGCAAGGGATCGAGGTCGACAGGGAAGAAGCAAAGGATTTACTGGCAGGAGTGATAGAGGGCTCGGTGGTAGGAAATTATGCACACCGAGCAGCGCTGTTCGCATTGCAAATGGCCAAGGCTTCGCCATTGGTGGAGGCAGGAGACGGTAGATCGTCACCGGCAGAGCAAGAAAATGGCGACCATTCCATACAGACGGCGCGGAACCTGCTACAGAACATGTCAGACCAGAATCCTGACCGACCTACCCTGATTTTTGGCCTTGGGATGCTGTTATCTGAGCGGTTCGCACGCAATGGCGTACTTGCTGATATACACGAGGCAATTAGGATGTTGGAGGCTGCCGTGGATCTTCGACGAGGCTCTAGTGATCATGACCATCCTAACATGGACATGCCGTCCATGCTGAGCAACCTCGGGAACTCGTTATGTCGTCGCTTTGAGCGTCTCGGTGACCTTGCGGATCTAAATAGGTCGATCTCGATGAAAGAAGAGGCCGTCAGTCTGACAACCGACAGCCATCCAGCCAAGGCACGTCGGTTGAACAACCTCGGGAACTCGTTATGTTGTCGCTTCGAGCGTCTCGGAGACCTCGCGGATCTAAATAGGTCGATCTCAATGGTTGAGGAGGCTGTCTCTCTGTCACCCGACGGCCATCCAGACAAACCAAGTCGGTTGAACAACCTCGGGATCTCTTTATCTCGTCGCTTTGAGCGTCTCCGGAACCTCGAGGATCTAAACAGGTCGATCTCAATGAATGAAGAGGCTGTCTGTCTGTTACCCAACAGCCATCCAGCCAAGCCGGCTTGCTTGAACAACCTCGGGAGCTCATTATTGAGTCGCTTTCAGCGTCTCGGGAACCTCGCGGATCTAAACAGGTCGGCCTCGATGTTTGAGAAGGCTGTCTGTCTGACACCCAACGGCCATCCAGACAAGCCAAGTCGGTTGAACAACCTCGGGAACTCATTATCTTGTCGCTTTCAGCGTCTCGGGGACCTCGCGGATCTAAACAGGTCGATCTCGAGGAAAGAGGAGGCTGTCAGTCTGTCACCGGACGGCCATCCAAACAAGCCAGGTCTGTTGAACAGCCTCGGGAATTCATTATTTCTTGGCTTTGAGCGTCTCGGGGACCTCGCGCATCTGAACAGGTCGATCTTGATGAAAGAGGAGACTGTCTGTCTGATACCCGACGGGCATCCAGACAAGCCGGCTCGTTTGAACAACCTCGGGACCTCATTATCTCGTCGCTTTGAGTGTCTCGGGGACCTCGCGGATCTAAAGAGGTCGATCTCAATGCAAGGGGAGGCTGTCTGTCTGACACCCGACGGCCATCCAGACAAACCAAGTAGGTTGAACAACCTCGGGATCTCATTATCTCGTCGCGTCCAGCGTCTCGGGGACCTCGCGGATGTAAACAGGTTGATTTCGATATTTGAGGAGGCTGACTGCCTGACACCCGACGGCCATCCAGACAAGCTAAGTCGGTTGAACAACCTCGGGAACTCATTATTGAGTCGCTTTGAGCAACTCGGGGACCTTGCGGATCTCAACCGGTCCATCTCTATGGAAGAGGAGGCTGTCCGTCTATCGCCCGACGGCCATCCAGACCAGCCGGCTTGCTTGAACAATCTCGGGAGCTCATTATCTCGTCGCTTTGAGCGTCTCGGGCACCTCGCGGATCTAAACAGGTCGATCTCGATGAAGGAGGAGGTTGTCTCTCTGACACCCGACGGCCATCCAGCTAAGCCAGGTCGGTTGAACAACCTCGGGATCTCGTTATATTTTCGCTTTGAGCGTCTCGGGGACCTTGCAGATCTCAACAGGTCGATTTCGATATCTGAGCAGGCTGTCAATCTGACACCCGACGGCCATCCAGCCAAGCTTGCTTGCTTGAACAGCCTCGGGAGCGCATTATTGAGTCGCTTTGAGCGTCTCGGGGACCTCGCGGATCTAAACAAGTCGATCTCGACGAAAGAGGAGGCTGTCTGCCTGTCACCTGACGGCCATCCGGACAAGCCGTGTCTGTTGAACAACCTCGGGAACTCATTATCCCGTCGCTTTAAGCGTCTCGGTGACCTCGCGGATCTAAACAGGTCGATCTCGATGAAAGAGCGGGCTGTCTGTCTGACACCCGACGGCCATCCAGACAAGCCAAGTCGGTTGAACAACCTCGGGAACTCATTATCTGGTCGCTTTCAGCGTCTCGGGGACCTCGCAGATCTCAACAGGTCGATCTCGACGAAAGAGGAGGCTGTCTGCCTGTCACCCGACGGCCATCCAGACAAGCCAAATTGGTTGAACAACCTCGGGATCTCATTATTGAGTCGCTTTCAGCGTCTCGGGGACCTCGAGGATCTAAACCGGTCAATCTCGATGAAAGAGGAGGCTGTCTCTCTGACGCCCGGCGGCCATCCAGACAAGCTAAGTCGGTTGAACAATCTCGGGAACTCGTTATCTCGTCGCTTTGAGCGTCTCGGGGACCTCGTGGATCTAAACAGGTCGATCTCGATGCAAGGGGAGGCTGTTTGCCTGACACCCGACGGCCACCCAGACAAGCCAGACCAGTTGAACAGCCTCGCGCACTCGTTATTTCGTCGCTTTGAGCAACTCGGGGACCTTGCGGATCTCAACAGGTCCATCTCTATGGAAGAGGAGGCTGTCCGTCTATCGCCCGACGGCCATCCAGACCAGCCGGCTCGCTTGAACAATCTCGGGAGCTCGTTATCTTGTCGCTTTGAGCGCCTCGGTGACCTCGCGGATCTAAACAGGTCGATCTCGATGAAAGAGGAGGCTGTCTGTCTGTCACCCGACGGTCACCCAGACAAGCCACGTCTGTTGAACAGCCTTGGGAACTCGCTATTTTGTCGCTTCGAGCGTCTCGGTGACCTCGCGGATTCAGACAGGTCGATCGCGATGCAAGAGAAGTCTGTCTGTCTGACACCCGACGGCCATTCAGAAAAGCCAGGTCGGTTGAACAACCTCGGGCGCTCATTATCCGGTCGCTTTGAACGTCTCGGAGACCTCGCGGATCTAAACAGGTCCATTTCCATGCAGGAGGAGGCAATAAACTCCACTCCCGATGGACATCCCAACAAACTAACTTTATTGATTGGCCTTGGGCATGTATTCAATATCCGTTTTACGCACTCACGTGATTCTTCTGATCTCTCTTCTGCTGCTTTCAATTTTTCAATTGCCACTTGTGCTTCCATCGGTCCTGCTTCCGCCCGCTTTCGTGCCTCTCGCGCCTGGATTTTTTCTGCACAACTTCAAGGAAATACCACTAGTCTCCTTGATGCATGTGCTTCTTCTCTTGACCTTCTCCCACAATTAGCATGGCTCGGACTCCCAGTCACCGAGCGTCATCGTCTACTCGTGCAAGCAGCACATGTCACACGTCACTCAGTTGCCGCTGCTCTTGAAGTTGGTGATCCTGAACTGGCTGTCGAATGGCTCGAGCAAGGTCGTTCCATTGTCTGGACCCAATTCCTGCAGCTTCGCACTCCAGTTGATGACCTGGCTCGTGACCATCCTATCCTCGCTTGTCAGTTCCGACAAATCTCGCAGGAACTAGCACACGCTAGTATTCGGGAGAATCCTGCAGTCTGCCAGCCAGCACATATTCCAGTCGCTGACACTCGATTGCTCGAGAAGGACATCCAAAGACATCATGATCTTGCACTTAGACGGGAGAATCTCCTTCTTCAGATCCGGTCCTTGCCAGGTTTCGACCGATTCTTGCTTTCGAAGACGATCAAGCAACTTTCTGCCTTGGAAATCTCCGGACCAGTCGTTTACCTCACAGCCAACAGAGAAAGATGTGATGCACTGATCGTTATGGCGGAGTTGGGGAGTGTCATTCATGTACCCCTCCCTGAAATTTGCTATGCTGATATGGAAGCTCTGCGAATAATGCTTCACAAGCTGCTCAAGCGGGATTGGCTTGTTGTCTCCCGCGATGCTCTGTACGAACTCATTCCCTCTGAAGATCTAGACCTCTCGAAAAAATTTCTTGACTTGTTGCTGGATGGACATTCCACTGATGGCCGTGAAGGGGCGCCATCCGAGTCAACGATGTCACAACAATATACTCCGAACGAGTTGTACGAGGGGATTCTGACATCCCTTTGGAATAAGGCTGTAAACCCCGTTCTTCAGGCACTCGGCTTCTCGGTAAGCCATTCATATATGTCTCAATGTCGATCCATTCTGACTCCAGATTAGAGTCCGCCATCTGGCACTAATAAAATGACCCGTATCTTCTGGTGTCCCACTGGTCCTTTTTCCTTTTTACCCATACACGCTGCCGGCCTTTATCACACAGCCGACCCGGGCACCAAACTTTCTGATTTCGTTATATCGTCCTATTTGCCGACTTTAACTTCGCTCGCATCGTTACCTCAGCATAGCTTGCATGACCCTTCTTCCAAACTTCGCCTGCTTGCCGTCCCTCAGCCACCGACAGACGGACTCACATCACTGTTTGCTGTGAAGCACGAGATCGATTCCATCAGCGATTTATGCAAGAAATCCCCTTTAGCAATCCTCCAGAACTCTGATGGGACTGTCGAGGACGTCAGGGAGAAGTTGAAGAATACCCATTGGGTCCATTTTGCATGTCACGGAATACAGGATCCCAAGACACCGCTCGACAGCGGGCTATGCCTCGCCAACCATCATCGGTTGAAGCTCTCGGACATTATGCAGTTATCGCGCCCGCAAGGTGGACTTGCATTCCTTTCTGCCTGTCAGACTGCGCAAGGAGAAGAGTCGTTGTCGGAAGAGTCCGTTCATCTTGCAGCTGGGATGCTTCTTGCCGGGTATAGTAGTGTGATCGGGACGATGTGGTCGATAATGGACAAGGACGCATCAAAGGTGGCGAGGGATGTGT
>JBBPOJ010001409.1:0-13865 GCA_038091395.1 Leccinum rimulosum | reverse complement strand
CAGGGGAGTCGCACCCTGGCCCAAAGCATTCAGATGGTACATTTGTAGGTCGTGCAGCTCCTGAGATAGACGTGTTCGAGGCACAAGTATGTGACCATGGTTTTTGACATGGCGAAGTCAAGTAAGGACTTGATCTTTTAGATTACAGGAACTCCTCTGGTGGCTCAAGTGTCACAGTCTGCTCAGTGGGCGGTGAGTGATTTTTTTTGTTTGCAAGATGGTCAAAATTAAAATCGTTTACTGAAGCCCTTCGACGCGGGTTACATCTGGAAAAATATCTCCGAGAACGAGGTGATCGTTAACCCGACCATCAGTGCCCAGAATTCGTACATTGGGTCTGTGTTGCAGCAAGCAACATCAGTGGTGACAGAGACAAATCAAATGTGTTATGAAGGTGAGACCGGATGCTACTCAATTTACGGCTTTGAGGTGAGTCTTGTCTCCAGCGTGAGATTATTGTTGATATGCAACTGACACCGATCACAGTACGTTCCTGGATTTGACAACGCGGTGCGTATAAATGGTAGCTGGGAAAACGGGATTAACATGGTGCTGGACGGATAGTACATCACATGGGTATCTAACCACCAAGTCTCCTGGACACTCAACGTAGCCGGCATGGCCGCCGACTCCGCCGTCCAGATTTCGGCCCGGCCCATTCCTATGGAACCAATGGTATGTCTCACTGCCTTACCCGTTCGAGCGAAGGAGGCAAACACTTATTGAGCTAGTACATCATCCTCAACCTAGGCATGTCGACGAACTTTGGGGTGGTCGATCTCGATCATCTCCCGTTTCCAAGTCATATGAGGGTTGACTACATACGAGTCTACCAGCCTTCCAATGCACGCAATATTGGATGTGATCCAAAAGACTTCCCTACCGCTGAATACATTAATACGTGCGTGTCCTTGCTTCATTCGTAGCATATCGAAATTGACCTGAGGTCATTTCAGATACATCGAAGCTTATACCAATCCCAACCTCACGACATGGAGGGGAGATTATGGTCAAACATTCCCTAAGAACAAAATCCTCGGTGAATGTTGAGGGGTAATATTATGACAACGATCTCTGCGCGGATAGATAACCTACCAAGGTTCTGTAGTATTAGATGATACCTGCCCATACAGCTGAGGACCTTTCCTTATCTCCCGTTACATCTCGCATTGTTTATAGTTATACCTCACTCTAGACTAACTTCAGGCTGTGGTCACAAGTACTGTGACAGGGAAGAACAGATGGCAGGAATTGGAATTTTCATAGGAAGAGTTAACTTCCTCTGTAACCCTTCGCAATATATCTACCCCGATCTCAGATCTCATCTGTACAGTACGATAGAAATGCTAACCAGAAGTCACGTTTCAGACGTTCATGGAGCCTCGTTGGACAATCCAGAAGCCCCGGTACCATAGGGAAGGAATGACCTCCTGTTCAGAACGAGGCCCTTCAGTGCTCGAATTTCGCGGCGAAGTTCTTCCTCGGCTGGATTCAAACCAGACGCGACCCCATTTGTACCTCGTATTGATGGAAGACCAAGAGAGTATGTTTGAGTTGTGATATAACCGGTGAAGTCTGAAAGGGCCTGAAGGGTTCGTTGCCTGGCAGAGTTTGTGGGAGCCAGGTGTGAACTACCAGAGGTAGCACCAGCAAAGTCTTGACCGCGGGGCAAATCTGCTTGTAGCTCTGCCAAACTTGCAAGCAATGGCGGGATGGGCGGAGGCGAGGGAGGTACGTACTTCCAGAGAAGTCGAGACGGATGATCTGGTGGCAGAGAGTTGGGTGCACCTGGTTCGGGCACGGAAGACACGAACAAAGGACACGAACTGAGGTGGCTCCAGAGGCTGCTCTGTTTGACAAGTTAGTCAGACGACGTAGAATAAACGAAGCAAATCGGACCTGGCGAGCTGCGCCCTCCTCGCCACCTAACCACGGCAGTTTACCCTCAAGATGGCGGAAAAGCTCCTCCGTAACTATGCCATCTGTTTTCGAACTACCGAGTTCCTCCAGCGCGCAACGAAGTATTGTGATGTCCGGGATATCTGCACCCGGCTGAGTGGAATCTTCCTGGGGACTTCCAGTATGTGATAAAAGATCATCAATAGAGTGGTACTGTGTATATTGGGAATCCTCGTAAATGGGGGTTATTCGAGGCAGGTCCTCGTACGACTCTACTTGGGCTGCCTTGAGAGCAGAAATGGAATCTGTGAGGCGTTCAGCAAGCGCAGATTGATGCTTGCGAAGAGCAAGGCGGGCTTGGTAGGATTGGGCGAGTCTTGGAAGAAGATACCTCTGGAAGGGTTTCCGGTGAGTGTTCACTACGGGGGGTATCCAAGGCCACTGCGTACATAGTATATGAAAAGGACAATTGCGGAAGTACCGGTTAACCAGGTGAATATTCGGGCGACACCAGCAAGAAGATTGGGGAGGTTGGAAGGCGGTAGCGCAGGGTAAGTGCGTGGTGGTACTGATGGAGGCTGCGAGACGATGAGCATGTATAAGATGGACAACCAACCACGCACCAGTTCTCGGAGAAGCTGATCGACCTCATTCGGAGCGAGCCCTTTTTCTGCGAGGAAAGCTCGCTTCGCATCTGAGTCCTGAAGTCGTACTTGTGGAGACGTCAAGAATGATCTGGCGCGTGTGAGCAGTTCTGCGCGATCGGGGGCTGAGACGTTCTGGAAGGGCTGAGACGCCGCCGCCGGGGTTTCTGGAGCAGGTTTTTCCTGTACCGCAGATTCATTTATGGGCTGGTCCTTTGGACTGTCGTCGGGCATGGCGTTGTCACGGTGTAGCGGAATCAAAACGCGGGTGAGCACTTCGGGCCGGGCGGAAAAACAATTGCCAGTGTTATCACTGGTGTGAAAGTGAACTCGTCATCATTGATGTGAAGTTGTGAACGTCCTAGATAACAAGAGAGAAGTGGGTGTAAGAATCCCACACTCTCTCCCTCTCCGCCATGGATGTCAAGAGCGAGAAGAGCGCTGTACCCAGTCTACCAGACGTTGCTACCGCACGGAGACGTCCTCACCCTGTGTACTTCCGAAAGCTCCTGACCCGTGTTGGCCTAGCGCTGTCCCTCTTCCTACTTTATCAATATCTTTCCCAGCACTCTTATCAATTCACCGACAGGATCAAGGCTTGGAAGCATTCCTGCTCCAAGGGCAGCAAGCCCTTCGACAACTATATCAAACGCGTTGAAGATTCCTTTCTGTCAGCTTCATTTCACAACTTTCGCTGTAATTGCAGCAGCTGACGTCGAGTACGATAGTACTATCCCTTCCACTGAGTCTGCTATAGCGAACTCGCGCTATTACGCTACCCACCCTCATTTAGCGGGCTCATCGGAAGACTTCCAGGATGCGAAGGACATCCTATCCGTTTTCCAGAAAGAGTTTGGTATCTCCTCTTCCTCAGCTGAACCTATCTTTGATGCTGGTTCCCCAGAGTCGCGCGAGGCGACTCTAAACACTACATCCAATCTCAAGTCTCCAAATGCATGGATCGATGTCTATTATCCTGTGATGAACACGGGTAATGCAGATGGTATTTCCCTAGAGTTACTCGGACAGGACGGTGGGTCCGTCTGGACTGCCGACCTCTTGGAGGATGGTGACCCCGGCGACGAAACGGCTGCAAAGTACAAGCATGCTATCCCATCTTGGCATGGCCTCAGTGCCCCCGGTGAAGCCACGGGTCCAATCGTGTACGCCAATTACGGCACCAAGGAAGATTACGACCAACTCGACGCCATGGGTGTTGATCTTACGGGGAAGATTGTCCTTGCTCGCTACGGTACCACATTCCGCGGCCTCAAAGTAAGCTGTGCTCTACACGAGTTACCACCTTGAAGTTGAACCTACCCTTCCAGATCAAAGGCGCCGAGGATCGTGGTGCTGCTGGAATTCTAATCTATACTGACCCTCGCGACGATGGTGCTGTGGTTGTTGAGAACGGCTACCTGCCGTACCCGGCTGGCCCTGCACGCAACCCAACATCGATCCAGCGCGGTTCCGTACAGTACTTGTCGATTTATCCAGGTGATCCTACCACACCCGGTTATCCTGCATACCAAAATGCAACTCGTGTCGAGGGTGGGAATATACCTCGCATCCCTAGCTTACCACTCTCCTGGGCCAACGCAAAGTACTTGTTTGAACAAGAGCTGGGTGGTGTTGTAGATGGCAGAAAACTTGATGGAAAATTTGGCGGTCGTGCTGTCAAGATGGTCAATGATGGTATGCATTCAGAAAATGCCCATGACCGGTCATCATTGATAGATTTGGCTTTCATAGTTGACACCAAGGTGATCCCTATCTGGAACACGATGGCCGCTATTCCTGGTCACATCAAGAACGAGGTTGTTATTCTTGGTTGCCACAGAGATGGTAAATGGACTGTTTGGTGTAAGATCTACGTGCTAATCCTTGGTACTTTATAGCTTGGGTTATGGGGGCAGCTGATCCTACATCCGGTACCGTATCCATGCTTGAGGTAGTTCGGGGTCTTGGTACATTGGTCAGGCAGGGTTGGAAGCCTCTCCGAACCCTCGTTATTGCAAGCTGGGACGCCGAAGAGGTGAGCTGCTATACATCATCTTTGAGAGTGGTTCTCAGCTCTTCCGACATAGTACGGCCTCATCGGAAGCACAGAGTGGGGAGAAGACTTTGCACAATGGATCCAGGCCCACGCCGTCTCCTATGTCAATGTTGGTATGTGCGATCAATCCGTCAATTACGGGGATACTGCTGAGAAATGAAAACAGACGTTTCCGTTTCAGGCTCACAATACGCAGCTTCAGCATCTCCCTCGCTTGCTCATTTGATCAAAAGCAGTGCACTGGATGTTGCACACCCTACTGATCCAAGCAAGACGGTTTGGGACGCACTGTATGACTTTGGACCCTACACCGGAGAGCAGGACGCCGAGTTCGCTAGTATGTGGGCCACAATGAACCAGACTCGAGCCCGCGCGGCTTCGGAAGATGATGTCCGAAACATTGCACCACTTGGCTCTGGAAGTGACTTTACTGTATTTTTGCAGAGACTTGGTGTCAGTCATCTATTTCGTACCTTTTGGGTCATATTAACGTGGCACGACAGGTCGCTAGCTCTGATCAGACTTTTGGTGCTACACCCACTGATCCTGTTTACCACTACCACTCCATTTATGATTCTCAGCTGTGGCAAGAAAAATATGCTGACCCTGGTTTCCATCGACATGTAAGATTTGTTGGCTCACCTCACTTCTTGGATGTGAATGTTTCATTTTGCTCAGGTTGCACTTGCAAAGACATTGGGCCTCGTTACCCTCCGACTGTTGGACTCAATAATCGTGCCTCTCAACACTACGGAATACGCATTGCAACTCGATTCCTACGCTGATGTGTGAGCATCGCTTCATCCTTGGCGTTGCTGCTGACTAACGAGGTTATATCAGAGTGGAAGAATCGGCGTCTGGCATTGCCGCTCTGCCAGATCTCCACAAACTTCGCAAAGCTATCTCTAAGTTACAACACACGAGCACAAAACTTGATGTCGAGAGGGTCAAAGCGGAAAAGGTGTTCCGCAAAGCTCTACACGACCTTCATCGCGGACGTCATGGCCGTGTCGCACGTCGCATCAAAAATTGGGTCAAGGATCACCTTTCAATTAACCTCCCGCTCCCTGAGGGTGCCAACACAAACTCTATGTTCCCTTCTCTGAACATGTTGAATGCAATGGAGGACATCACCGAACAAGACGTTTGCAAGTCTCGTAACAAACCGCTCTGCAAACTGATCAAAGCTGCCAAAAGAGTGAAGAAAGTGAACCAGAAGCTGCGCTTGTTTGAACAAGGATTCATCTCGGAAGGAGGTGTGAAAGATCGCGAATGGTACAGGCATCTTGGTGTCGCCCCTGGGAAGTACCTTGGTAAGTCGCTTTCGAGATGCTAATGGAGGAACACAACTCAGTGTATCGACAGGTTATGGTGCAACAACTCTTCCCGCCCTTACCGAGGCGATCTTGTACGAACAGAATGCAACGTTGGTCGAGTACGAGACCAACCGACTGACGTCCCTTCTGACTAAATTGGCTCATGACATTGAGCCCTGATCTCCCAGTAAATGTATGTATTTCAACGTATACTCTGAACAACAATGTAAGGCAATATGATGTCAGTGTTATAACAGTTTGATCAGTAGCACTGAGTTGAAAGATGGTTCCGTTCAATGCAAATTTTCACGCACAGGGTCATCGCCTACATAGACAATGTCGCAAAACCAAAGGTCTGAGGGTCTGTCCAGCTGGGCGTCAGAATTCAATGGTCATGGCTCATAGGCGATACAAAACATACAGTGAATCCAGCGATGGTTACTTTGTCAGTGTGTCGATTTGGACTGTGACATAGTAGATCAGGGTAAACATATATCAGAATGATACAAGGAGAATTTACCCTTCAAGGTCTTGGGGAGCAGTGCCAATTGAGATCTCGCCCATCCAAACGTGATGTTGAGAAAGTGTCAGCGGGATGCCTCAGGCTGCACCACGCGTTCCGAGTCCGGACTTGCGCCGTTCCGTGTCACAGCGAAAGGATGCTTCGTCCCTGTGTACATAGGCCACTAAAGATATCTGAGAAAAGCCTGAGCAGACCAGATGTTCCGTTTCATTCCACATAGTACTGACTGAGATCATACTAGCATGAGACTCGGAGCTGATTGTGTCGAGATCGATACTTTTGTTGGAGTTCAGAAGGGAAGAGTGTCTGGTGAGTGGTATGGTCATGCCACCCGTGTTCCAGTTTGGTATAGTAGTAGGTGTTACACTGATGGCTAGAGTGGAACACCTACTACTACTATAGTCCGATGGCGGTGACTACAAATATGGTTATCGTGATGAATCGCATTCTAGGGGGCAAGGACTGCGGTGAAATGTCCACCCACAGACCTTAAATAACGGTAAGCTGGCAACAGTAACAATGCATGGCCGCCGCGATCAGGGAGGAACAGATTGAATGCCAGTGAATGATTCAAGGTCACGGTCACGGGCGTCACGGTCGTGCCCTCACAAATGTTTCAATATTCGCTGAAGTCTGATTATGCCGCATACAACTCTACATATAATTATCAAGAGGGTACAGTGATGTTACTTTAGACGAAACGTAGGATAAGGTGATGCATGGAACAAGAGGTTTTCCCTAGGCTTTGTGACGGAGGTCGTCCCATACGGTGGGGTGCATGGTCATACAGTGCATTACAAGCGAATCGAAATCGGGCTGAGTCAATACATCCGGAGGTTCCTGGATCATCTTGGCCTCGTATCGATCGCTGATCGAAAAATTGAACCTCGAGGCCTCAAAGTGACGGACAAAGAACTCACAGGCACAGACCGCAGAAGACGCCGTTCTCAACATTGGCATCCTTCTCAAATATGAGGTCCACACAGTCTTGATAGGATCGGACGTCCGATCCCGAAGCGGATGACTTGCAGTCATCGTGAGGACTGGCTGAGGTCATTGGTGATGGTTCCGTGACCGCCCGATACGCATCAGAGACCATCGTCGTTGGACAGTCAATCCGAGGTTTCTTATTTTCTCCTTCTGGGCTTGTATAAGCCTGGTATTCAGAGCTTGGTCTCTTTTGTGGGCGCTGATTTGACTCCGGTGACACAGGAACGGGGTTATTACGCGGGACTAGCTCGCCGTTCATATGCTCGGCTGCACGATGACGGAGCTGGTCGATTATATGCGGTTGTCCTGCAGCGCCCTGCTCCCTGATATCTTGATTTTGAGTCACGACGGATATCTCAGACATATTGCGTGGGCGATGGGTGGTCTGCATATGGTGCGGATGTGGAAGAGACCCTGCAGGCGCTGGAAAGCCTTGCGGTATAGTCTGGCCACTGTGCATGGATGCGGTTGGTGGTGGGGTAGGGAGAGGTGCTAACCATGTTGTTGCGATGGGTCCAGGTGTTGGACAGGTGCGTAGCGACGTCTGAAAACCACAATGAGTAGTTTGCATTGCGTTTCAGATGATGCAGCAAACCTGCGCCACAGTGCATTCTGAACTGCGTCGTCGATTATCCATCCTCTGATCTGGAAACGATTGAAATGGACCATTTCCCCGGCCTTGATCGTGAGCATAGCCACGGGGAGGCATCGCACTTGGATACTGGTATCGGAGTATGTACATAACGAAAGAAACACATTGAAAGTTGCGAATAGACCTACCTCGGGACGCCCTGGTGGAATGTGCCCCCGCGCTATATGTGGGACGAAGGTCAGACGAGCACTGGCAACACCCAAGACAACAAATACTGACCTAAACCCTGTGATTGGTGCTGAACCCGACCCGTGTCAGCGACAGACTTCAGCCTCAGATATTTCTCCCGCAAGATACGATACTCCCTATCGAGCGATGCGAATGCATCTCGGGTATTCCGGAGCTCTAAGCCCATATATTGTTGTGTGGAACCAGCTGGAAAAGACTGCAGTAGTTCCTGGTGTTTTTGATTGATTGAGGTCCAATTTGCCTCGCTTGCGCGGAGCTTCTCTTGTACGTCTGAGAAACGGAGTACCTGTATGTTTTGGGGGGCGCCAAGAAATGTTAGGCGTTCGTTGAGCGTGGTGACCGCGTTGATAAGCTTGCAGTTATCGTCGTATAACTTTGCATTGTGGCTTTCAATTGTGCGTATATGACGGAGGGCATTTTGATAGGCTTCTTGGAGGGAGACGGGATGTGCGCCGCTATTAGCAGTGGCGACAGGAGGGGGGGTAGGCGTGTCGGGAGGATTCGACAGTTGTGGCAGGCTGATATCAGTATCATTCCTATGTTACACGAATTAATGGACAATCTTGACGACTGTCCAAGAGGCCATTCGGCGCTCACACTTTGTATATCCGAGATGGTGCTTCTTTTGGGACTTTTGCAGGCTGGAGAACTTTGGGAGGCTCCGAGTCGTCGTTCGGAATCATGGAAAGGGATCTTTTACCAAGTGCAGGACACGAGTAGTTAGGATGGGAGTTGTGCCCGTCTGACACGAAACTTTATATGATCCAGAGACAAGGGTTGTATTATGCGTGCTATCCCTTTGACGGCTTGACCTTTCGTCAAACAAAGGACTAGCGCGATGGAGCGTTACGCGAGACAGATGTTACCCTGATCAGTGACGGTGACCCTAAAAAAAGAAAAGAGCTGAGAATGCGACGGAGGGCGAGCGATTCAGAAAAATCAGAGCGACGAGTCGACACGAGGTGGATGCAGGGCGAACGCGTTTTTCGAGCGTGGCGGGGGGGTAAAGGGTTGATCGCCGAGACTACGAAATTAAACCTGCCCTCGAGGAAACTTAAAATTGCAAAGAAGTCCGCTCCCCGGAGCATCGTTGGGTGCCATCGCAACCACAACCGTTGCTATTTACCTGCTCAAGCATCCGTTCACAAGGCTGTGGGTTTTGCTGAGAGATCGTGTCACGTGGATGGCGGTGACACATGGACTTGGCTTTATATTCGACGGCCTCCGTTCTCTCACATCTCCCTCTCAGCTCCCTCGATGGCTCTGGCACACTCACCAGTCCTCACCTCCCACTTCGGCGCAGAGTCTGACGCCATTCAGGATCTCTTTACCCGTAGTACCCGACCCCGAAGACGATCCCATTCCAAAAGAGATGAAGCATTCGATTCCTTAATCTTCGCGGCTGCTTTCGCATCCGGGCCTCACATAACACGCAATCATTCCGGTCATGCCGTTCATTTGTCACCAATCAAGCGTTTGGATGACTCGGTTTCCACTTCTGATCGCAAGACGCCACAATATGTCAGCAGGCAAGCGCCAAGAAGGCTGCGTCTACAAGTCCAGGAGCAGCCACTAGAAGTCGAGGAGAAAGAAAATATACCGCATTCTGCTGACATCCTCTCACCGTCCGTATCTCGAAAACGAGAGTCGTCGGCCGTTGAGCTTCATCTGTCACGTGAAAGACACTCTTCTGAATCCAGTGTCCAAGTCCGTTGCATGGCTCGCACCCGGATACCCACTCCTCACGGCACAATATTCTTACATCTCTATTACAACAACCGAGACAACAAGGAGCATCTGGCGATCGTAGTCGACCCCGCGCAATACTCTACGGACTCACAATCCACCGCACCACCCATACGTAGTCATTCCCTTGATGCTATATGGAGTGACGATGAAACCCAGGATGATCGGATACTGCGGGGAGCATATGTAGGGAGACTTACTCCAGAAACAAAAATCGCTTCAAGACCCATAGATCGATCTTGTCGGCCCAGAGACGTCCCAATGCCGCTCGTCCGTATTCATTCCGAGTGTTTCACAGGCGAAACCATAGGAAGCATGCGATGTGATTGTGGGGAGCAGCTCGACGAGGCTATCCGTCTCATCTCCCAACCCATCCAGTCCTCGACATCGCCTTCAGGGGCTATTCCAGGTCGGGGCGCTGTCATCTACCTCCGACAGGAGGGTCGTGGTATTGGTCTGTTGTCCAAGATTCAGGCCTATAACCTCCAAGACATGGGTCATGACACCGTCACTGCCAACCTCCTCCTGGGACACAAGGCCGATGAACGTCGCTATGACATCGCAGCAGCTATCTTGAAGGATCTTGGGTTGGGCTCGGAGCAAGGAGAGGGTATCAAGCTTTTGACGAATAACCCTGACAAAGTCATCGCACTCGAAAGGGAGGGGCTGAAAGTGCTCGAGCGCGTGCCGATGGTACCGAGGTCATGGAAGTGCCAATCCGAATCAGCGCCATCTTCGAGTGCAGAGGGTCGCAAGGCAGGCGTCACCATGATCGGTGGGGATATGGCACAGGGTGCAGACCTGAACAAGTACCTCCGCACAAAGGTTTTGAAGATGGGACACATACT
Organism: Leccinum rimulosum; assembly: GCA_038091395.1. Taxonomy (NCBI): domain Eukaryota; kingdom Fungi; phylum Basidiomycota; class Agaricomycetes; order Boletales; family Boletaceae; genus Leccinum; species Leccinum rimulosum. The sequence goes on along the minus strand of JBBPOJ010001409.1, from coordinate 3,002 downwards.
ACCGCTGAACATGATTGATGGGAAGGAGTAGTAACCGTTATTTACATAATCTTATAGACTTAACTTTATTGGGTTCGGTTACATAATCAACTGTGCGCCCCCACGTCGTAGTAGTGCGTTTCAGGGACTTGTCATTGAATTCAGCGCCATGTTCGATCCTCTTGCTTCGACAGCTTCCGTCTTTGCCAACGGAGACAGCGAATCTGTACCACCATGGCCGACTACCCCACACGAGCCCAACTCACCGATACCCAATCTACGTCGTGCCTCTCCGTCGTCCGTCATCACGCACAAGATAGACACTGACGGTCTCTACGGAAAAGAGCCAAAGATTTACGGCGCACCGGAACCCGGCCTCATCTCCCCTCAAGCCATTGTAGGCTCTAACGGCGTAAAATACGAAAAGAGCGAGCCTTATCTTCGTGTGCGGATCACTGGATTAGACCGCAACAGAAGGGATGTTCTCTTCAAATTCGATGCTCAGGTGTGTAATGTAACCGAACTTTTTTTCATCTAATCCTTATCATATGCGTAGACGAACCTTTCCAACTTCACGGGCACGACATATCGCAATGTTTCTCGTTCATTTGTCGAGTTCCAACAATTCTATGACGCCTTGCTCAACAACTGTCCGCACACCATCATACCCGCTCTCCCCCTCGCCCAGACCTCAGCACCGACAGACGAAGAAGATGATCGCCTAGTACGAATCATGTTGCAGAGATGGTTGACCCGGATATGCGAGGATCCAATCATTATGCATGACGAGGACCTGCGTTCGTTTATTGAGAGCGATTTTGGCTATCAACCGATGCCCCGCCCTCGGCGGAAAACGACCTCCGGCTTTGGACTCATCCGCCGTGGTGTGCCGGACGAAGACGAAGGGCTTCAACGTGCCAGATTCGAGCTCACCAAACTCGAAACCCAATTCTTCGAAGCTGCCAAGGCCATTGACAAGCTCTCGGCAACCAGAAGAGGTAAACATTCTTACTCCGGATTCGTGATTTAACATGCATGCTAAATTTTATCGCAACAGCCCTCTCCAACGCGCATGCTGAAATGGGAAATAAGCTGGTCAATGTAGCATCTTCAGAAGCTCATGTTCCATTGGGGAACGCGCTACAGAAAGTGGGGCGTGCGTGGCACACTCTTGCCGACCTCGACCAAGCACAGTCCATAAGCGAGTGTGTGGTGGTTGGGGATACATTTGGTTATCAAGGGATGAACGCGCGTTCTGCCAAAGAGGCACTGCTCCAGCGAGCAAGTGTCCTGGAGGAGTACCAGGCCGCTGTGAAGGCAACGATATCCAAGAGACGGAATATAGAGAGGTTGAAAGCCAGCTCTAACATCAGACCTGAACGAGTGGACGAAGCGCTGGAAGAGATGGAAGAGGTATGTATGCTTCGAACCTGGGATGCAGGCGTCTTAGTTTTTTTTCGTAGGCCAACAAGTACGAGCAAGTACTTGCGCAGCGTACGAATGGCATATCTCAAAACCTTCATCGTGCTTTGGCGACACATAACAAGAACGTGACAGACGATATCACTGCTGCCTTGATTGAGCATGCGCGATCCTCTCTCCAGTACGAGAAGCAGTTGCTCAGAGAACTTGAATCTCTCACGGGAGATGTCCACCACGCCAACCAGAAGGCTCCCCCGCCGAAACCCAATGGTTTTCCAAAACCTTCCATTATCCCGCCGTTGGAGGATGATCTCCTGCCAAAAGCGAGGATCGCAGTCACTGCACCGCCTATCCCGCGACCATCCAGTGGTTTCCCCTCTTCCACACCACCAGCAACTCGAACTCTGTTCCGACCACAGAGTGCTGTACCACAGTCATCGGGTTCAGATCCGTCTACAACACAGAGCCTTATCCCTCCACTGTCTGCCCCAATTTATGCGCCGTCACAAGGTAGTCGCTTCGGAGATGGGACTCAGTCCATGTTCGTGAAGCCTCCACCCACGTCGTTCGAACCTTTGGTAGCTGGGCCCTCTTCATCTTCGTCCTCAGTTTCCCAGGGACCACTCGGCGGCACATCACAGACCCCAATGCCAACTTCCCCCACACCGATCCATCCACTTGCTGGTGCGGATCCTCTCTCTGCGCCCACACAGGTTTCGACGAGTACACGACAAGTTCTCGATCCTCTCGCACATTTGGCTCCAACAAATATGTCACAATCGATGCGTGTGCAGCCTTCAAGACCACGATTGGATGCGAGGGTCGCTGCGAGCAAATTAGCGAACATGTTCTAGGTCCAGAGATGCCATGCCAAGTGTCCTGCAGATGTGTCGTGCCATGTAATGGACATTTACTTTTTATATGCTGGATTTTTTCCCCCGCGTTGTAGAATGGAAATGGTCACGTTGACGCAGGCAGAGGCCTTATTGTCCAAGACTGTGTGGTCTTATATTGTCGTTACCCATCCTCTGAATTTATGGGGGACTCGGACATCATCAGATAACAATTAAGACGCTTTTAGCCGTAAGCATTTCTCGATTTACACTTTGCTGAACACGTGAAAGCAACATTCAGGCACTTCAAAGGGTTTGTTTTCCAACTTTCAGCACATATTTCATTCATGCTCACTGATGCGCTCTTCAACAGTATGTACTTAGTTGGTACAACGCGGTATTCAAAGCAACAGCTTCAGCGCATGGATGACTTTGTCGCCAAGCTCAACTGTCGTGGCTTTGCCACCCAGGTCGGCTGTCCTCGTGCCATAACCACCAATACTCTCATCATCGAGAACCTTGCGAACGGCAGCCTCAACAGCCTGAGCTTCCTTTTCGAGACCAAGAGAGTATCGCAGGAGCATCGCAGCGCTGAGGATGGTTCCAATAGGATTCGCGATTCCCTTGCCAGCGATATCTGGAGCAGAACCGTGAATCGGTTCATAGATGCCGGATGTGGGCTTGAACGATGGGTCTGATGGCGATGCAGGTGCTCCCGCGAGGGATGCAGAAGGAAGTAAGCCGAGAGAACCAGGTATGACACTAGTT
>JBBPOJ010001408.1:0-13865 GCA_038091395.1 Leccinum rimulosum | reverse complement strand
TCGTCTTGGAGATGTGGTTGAGGTCGCAGGGTTCGACCCATCGGACGGTGCTCCCATTGTCCAATTCGTCGAGCGGCGCAAGTGAGTGTCCATCCAAGCTCGTCGTGTGTCTGCTGACCATCCCCGCCGTCAGCGTAATCGTGCGTTTCGCCGATTGCATGGTTACCGAGAAAGAACTGAGGGCTGCGATGTCGTCCATGTCCGAGAGATCCCTCACGTACATCATCGATTGGACTACGACGATCGACAATCACCGGTCCCCACCCACGATTGGATTCTTTGTCGAGCTTGCTGCTGACCAGGGTACGCCTTTCTCCGGTACTCGTCCTCCGGTGTACATTGCTCACGAAACCACGCCTCGCACTCAGTGTCCGATCTTTTTCTTGATGCTCCGGAATATATCGCTGAATCAGTGTCACGAACCAACGATAATGTACGCTGGTCGCTTGACTACCAATCATTGGGCAAACCGGTGATTTGGCTCGTCAAACCTGGGACGTTTAGGGACTTTCGCCAGATGAGACTAGACGAGGGCAGCAACAACGTTGGGCAGATCAAAGTGCCAGTCGTGCTACCCAAGGATGCGTACGTGACGTGGTTTTCGAACCGCATGGTGCGCGAGTTGTGAGTTCTCCCCTCCTGGTCGAGGGGTGAGTGAGACAGGCCTTTGTGATTATCTTGCGATTCATTCTTGTTGGATGTTGTTTGGTTCAAGTATGCTTAGTGACTTGATATCCTTTTCTCGTCCGTCCGGGTTGTAGGCTCATATGACGATTTGTTGTAAAGATATATCCACCATCAGTAACTCAGAAACAAATGGTTTCTTGGGCATGAGAAAAGAGAGGAGCTGCGCGGTCGAAGACCGTGACTGAGGTGTATCAGAAGAAGGAAAACTGTTCAGGCCGGATGCGACAATGCCTATATGGTACCTGGAGGGATGGATAAACAGAGTTACGATGGTGGATCCGAGTTCATGAAGCGATGGTGTATGTGAAGCTTCGCCTGAGCCTACAGGCTGTCATGCTTGTTTCAAATCGCGATAACGGATACCTCCGGGTTCCGCATCAATGACGGAAAATCCCAAACGCTGTACTCAAGTGGTCTCGCGTGTGGCGAACTTGATCAATGTGCTGTCTGGCGGGCCATCAGGTAGGGAAACCGGTAAATATGTTCAAGAACACAGACGAGAAGGCAGGAAGTGTAGAAGGTCAGGTTTGGTGGCAACGAAACACAGAAGGAGGCTCTGGTCCGAAACGCAAGGCCAAGAAGGCTGCCGGCTGGCACTGGCGAAAATCCGGACGGATCGTGGTGGACGACCCGAAATCGCCAGAAGCGATGGCCTTGGAATCCAAGATCCCCGAAGCGGTAATCACGTTCGTTCATTGAAGGGGAACAAGATGGAGAAGGGTGTGGTCGACGGGTGGAGTATCTGAGCTAAAAATGTTGAAGGTTGAGTTGGTGACTCCAGAGGCGAAGGCTTGGAGGTTCCAGGGATTGTATTACACCATGCTCGCGCATCAAGATTGCGAGCACTGACGACAATAGTAAGATCCAAGTTACCGGGCGTATGCAAGGCTTCAGCTTGAATAGACTAAATTATTGGAAACATATTTCTTGTTCTTTGTGACTTACGGGGTCTCTGCTTGAGAATTGAGATCTCGAAGTTCGAGCCTGTCCAGACTCCACATCGTTACCGTAGCATAATGAAGTTGTACACCTCAGCCATGCTTGGTATATCGCTTCGGAGTTCTTCAAGTTGTTACTATTAGATAGTAGTGCAGAGTCGCATAAACAAGCTGTAACAACGTCCAACACTACTCCGACGACGACCTATGACTACATCACCGACATGCCTTGTTATCCTCACACGAAACTTTTCCACCATCCTGATCGCATCGTTGTCATATCCGGGCCTCATATTCAGGTGCTAGACTCGCAGTAAGTACCATCGCGTTCATATCGCACGAGGAGTCACGGAGCAAGATTCAAGTGGACGTATACTGCATTCGACCACCAACTTCGTCCGGGAGGACCAAGATGCGGTCATCCAAGGCGGGCCCGTCCGTTGTGCTGCCACGAGTCAAGACGCCAAATACCTCGCCACGATCGGCGATGACAAGCAACTCAAGATATGGGACCTCGACTCGCTGAAGCTCTCCAGTGCACGGTGGGCTCGTTCGATCGTGTCCCCACACAAGAATCCTCTCTTTAACACGCGCAGCCCAGAGTACTCCCTAAAAAACCGACCTCGATTGCGTTTACCACAAGCACGGATATTCTCGTGTCTGACAAATTCGGCGACGTTTTCAGGTAAACTCTATCGGCAGATTATCCGTCATCGGTCCCTGACCCCCTTCGGAAAAAGGTATCCACTCCATCCGAACGACACGCGCATTCAAGAAAAGCGTGCCAACGACCTGCTTGCGTCCCATGAGAACCCATCCAACGGAGAGCTCGTGCTCGGTCACACGTCTCTCTTGACAAACTGTTTGCTGATCCCCGATGAAAATTTCATTATCACTTCTGATCGAGATGAGCATATCCGAGTCAGCTGGTATCCCGAAGGATACATCATCGAGAGCTATTGTCTAGGTCACAAAAAGTGAGGACAAGTACCCTCTCTCGCACGGTTCCTTCACCGCTCATGCGTTGCACATCCCAGATTTGTATCCGCCATTCACATACCTCTGGCGTCCCCTGCGAGCCTGATTTCCGGAGGTGGAGATCCCGAGTTGAAAGTCTGGGACTGGATGACTGGACGCTTGCAGCGAGATATCGATGTATTCGCTGTGGTCGAGCCCTTCATTAAAGTGAACCCCCAAAAACGACGCCACGCATCGTGGGGAAAACATGATGATGATATCAACGTGGCGTCATCGAGAGGCGGTAGGAAACGTGCAGGCAAAACGAAGCGAAAAGACGATAGCAGCGTGAAGTTCGAGGACGTCGAGACTTACACACCCTCGGAAAGTGCAAATGACACTTCGAATATGGCGGCGCGCGTGTTCGTCGTGCGCCGAATCGATTCGTTCCTTTACGAGGATGAACATCATATCGTGTTTAGTGCAGTCGGGTGAGTTATTGCGCTGTAAACGGAGAAAGGCGCTCACCGGACACCTGCACTTTGTGCAGGGCCACTTCGATCTTCGTTTTCGTTTTGGCAGAGGACGGTGACACTCAACCAAACGTCCGGCATCGGGACTTCGGAAAGCCTGTGATCGACTTCACCATTTCCGTGGATGGGACTATCTGGGTCCTAGTCGATGCTGGATTTACTCAGGCCGAGGGGTCTGAAGATATGACCGACCAACATCCCTACCCGTTAGTACACGCCGTTCGGTGGTCGTCCGGCCAGGTATGCATCATGCATTCTAGTTTATCCCTATTGCGGCACCTGCTGACGTTTCCGTGTTATACTAGTTTGTCGACGATGACCATTATTCGGCGCTGCTGGATAGCCTCAACGCTAGATGCGTGATTCCTGGTGAGCATCATTTTTCTTTTCTATTGCGTGCGTCGACTGATCTATCTGATCCTTCGCCTCCCGAACAGCGACAGTGGCGGACCTCGAGGCGCTAGATCTGTATTCTGACCTGTTGACGCTGCCGAAAAGCGTCGATGGGGAACCAGGCACTGGAAACACCCAGGAGCCAGGGATAGAACAGAATACAACCTCGACGGACGCAGATCCAGACGTGCCTGTGCCAGATGCAACCGCTGCAGACACTACCACCACTACGGGCGGTCCTGGTTTGACGAAGCGTGCCCTCGGACGGCTCAAGCACAAACGCGCTTTGGATCAGCTACGACAGGAGACTAGTATGACGGAGGAAGTATCCGAGTCCGGCCCCGACACGAAGAAGGTCAGGGCGGATTCAGACGAGGAGGAGGGATAGAGGGTATGATATCGTTCGTGCAGTGTTGATGGTGCTCAGTATCGCGGGGGCTCGCGATAGGAAGTCCTCTTCGAGATATGGTCGTTTGTGAATGCTAGGAAGAAGGTAGGTTGGGCTACAATACTGTCGCGTATACAGTCTAGGACGTAGTACTGATATGTTACTGGTTGGAGTCGAGCTGAAAGATGACTACCTGAGCACCTCTTTAAAGTTGTCACATCGGCGGAATACATATTCTTTCACCCTACCTCAACTGTGCTCTTTGTTCTCTAGGCGTCTCTGGTCTTCATGTATACCTCTTGTGTAATGTGGTTGTTTCAAGTCTTAATTTCCGGCTTATCGTGTACAGGGCATCCACCCACGTCTTGTTCCGAAAGCAAATTAGAAAGTGTTCTTAGAGTGCTAAGATTGCAAGCTAGACTGGAACGACTCATATACGCCCACCAGAGGACACACCATTCGCTCGTACGGACTCTGCGCAAGTCGCATATCCGATTTCCTGCTGACAGCTGACTGATTGTCCGGGAGAACGAGAGCTGGTAGTATTAAATACTCATCATCTAGTGATTGTGGAAACATTTCGGAGATGTCATAAAGGTCCGGGTTGACCCAAAAGGCCATTGGGCACCCTTGGGGCTGAGATACGCCAGTGTACATGATAGCGAGAAGTGCGTGGATGGTCTTGAAGTGCACGATCGTAAGCTTCGCATAGTTGCTCGTTGCATGCTGGTTGATTGGTATAGTGTTACATTCAATCGTGATAAATATGTACATAGTTTCCCCGGTTCGACGACACTTTTCTGACCTGAAGATTGTTTGGATTGTCTAGATTGAGTATGGTAAAGCTCCTGTACGTGTGCATGGTATATAAATCGCAAGCATGACGGACCTCATAACTCGTGCACGACCCGGTTGGAAAACCACGTCACATACGCAGCCTTGGGCAACACGACAGGCACTTTGACCTGCCCGACGTTCTTGCTGCCCTCGTCGAGTTTCAGCTGACGAAAATCGCTAAACGTCCCGGGCCTGACGAGCCGGATGATCGGCTTGCCGAACGACTGATGGTCGAGTGCCCAACGTATACAAGCATTCGATTGTGATAACGTTTCAAGAATACGATCTGGAGCATCGGGGAGGAGATCGGAGACTGGAGGGCAACACGTACTCCGTGAGCGAGACACGACGCAAGAGAACGAATACCTGAAAAGACGCACCCTGGTCATGAGCAAGTTCGACAAAGAACCCAATCGTGGCAGGGGCCCGTCGGCTGTCGATCGCCACGGTCCAATCGACGATAGCTGTGAGCAATTTTTCAGGCACAGTCGACATGGCGGTCCTCAGCTCTTTTTCGGTGATCATAAAATTGGGGAAACGTATGATGACGCTGTCGACAGGGTTGGTCAGGAGACCCATGTCAGATGTGTGTGAATACTCACTTGCGGCGCTCGACAAATTTGATGATGGGGACACCATCTGTTGGGTCAAACCCGGCGATCTCGACCACATCTGCCTGACGATACCGCCAGAGACCGTCCGGTGTCGTTGCCACGATTTCGTATCGTTTCCCAACTTCAACTTCCCACTACGATACCGCTCAGCGAGAAGCCTTACCTAACGAAAAATCCTACTCACGAGTTGTGCGAGGGCACCGATCGAGTCGTTCTTGTTGCAGTCTAAAAACTCGATGATGTTTTTACCACTCAGCTTGAACAGGTCCGGTTCGAGCGGATTGCAAGGTAACCCGATCAATGAGGACTCTGTGGACGCGTAGGCTCCAGAACGTATATCCGTGTTGTGACCAAGGTACCATTGAGCCTACGCATGAACGTTGAGAAGAGTTGAACAAGATACGTGGACGGTGAACTCACCAGCGGCAAGGATGATGCGAAGGAACCGCTAGCAATGCTGCTGACATAACACAAGTTCGGCCAAGCGCGATTGCACCAACCTGGACGACAAGATGGACGACCAAGGCTGCGCAGCTCCGCCGCGCGCTCGGGGTCCGACGAAAGGTTGTGCTGGTCACGATTCAGAATCTGGTACACATCCGATGGGCTGAACAGACCTCCAGGTAATGCCGAATTTCTTCTATCCCGTCCAGATCCGGAATGGTACCCTTTGCGATGCAGTCCAACAACACGTCAAACTCCGCATCGATGTGGTGCATCATGTCCACAAATGTGCTGATGAATCCCATGGACATCGATTCGAGGGACCTGCTACTCATTGCAAACAATCCATGTATCAAAAGGAAAGGCCGCCATTTTCTGATAAACCCAGTAGCATAGGGTGCCGTGTGGTCGAGTACTGGGAAGTCAACCAGTCAGCTTAGTATGGAGATTAAGTAGCTGATCTGGGTCCTACTGAATGTTCCCATCTTTTCCTTATCCTTTTGAGGGTCGAGATCAAAGGCCGTCCTCCGACTCAGGGCCGAACCAGATGATAGGTAGAGTTTCTTGACAAGACAGTTTTCTTCATCTTCGACATCGATCGGATCATTCCAGATATACCATACGTGTGCTGTAGTGCGCCTCCGAACCGTCTCCGAGAAGGCATTCGAACCAGCACCTGAGGGTCTAATTCTGGATTTGCAGTTATATTTTGGAATGACTTTCGGGGTGCCACCAGAAGTAGAGCTGGACTCTATGAGATAATCTGGAAGTCCAGGAGCAAGCAAGTTGACTATGGCACTTGCTCTACAGGGTCTTTGGAAGAACCTTGCAATAAATGGTGCATATGTGTCGTAGGTCGTAAAAGGAACTGTGTTACGGAACGCGTCAGAAAGCTGAGTATCATTATCTGTCCCATCGATGAGGTTAGCGGCCGTGGGACGAAAGTCAGTAAGCTCGGCTGCAGCCTGGGCAAACTGGGTGTTGTAGTTCGCCCTGATTATCCTGCACAGAATCTCGTTGGTGTTGTGCCTCAGCTGTTCAGAGCGTGATGGCGGGTTAAAGGGAAGGAAATTTGTGGGATGCATCAGCGCCGTACCGAAGAGATTACAACTTGAAGCGCTCAAGCTTGCTAGACAAGGCCCAACTCGATACCGTGGGAACAACGACTACTAATTCCAGCTTGGACGCAGCAGAATTCACGAGTTTGTCTGTTCGCTAAGTCCTACTTTCCAACGGAAAATTGTTGACAATCCTACTACGATAAGACTTACAATGGTTTGTATTACCAGCGTGCAAGGACAACGAAAATGTGGGTCTTATTACTAGTCCCACAAGAACACCAACCACATGGACGAAGCGCAAGAAAGTCAGAAACGCGCTCAGGTGCCCGAGTTGAGGCTCACAACTCGCGCACGACTCGATTCAAAAACCACGCTACGTTGGAAGCCTTCGGCAACACGACAGGCACTTTCACCTGTCCGAGGCAGAGGTTCTTGCCGTTCTCGTCCATTCTTAATTGACGGAAATCGCTAAACGTTCCAGATCGGACTATCCAGACGATCGGTCTGCCAAACGACCCATGTGCGAGCGCATAACCTACGTTCTCGTTTGATTGCGACAGCGCGTCAAGAATGTGATCCGGGATACTGAGTGGAAGGTCGGAGACTGTGGCATCCCGATGCGTATTCGTGAGCGAGACATGCGAGACGATGGACAGCGAGAAGTCATACCGTGAACATTGGCAAGCTCGACGAAGAACCCAATCGTGGCGGGGGTCCGTTGGTTGTAGACCGCCGCAGTCCAATCAACGACATTCGTAAAACTTTTTTCGGGAATGGACGATATGACAGCCCTCAGCACTTTTTCAGTTATCATGAAATCTGGAAATCGAATAATCACGCTGTCAATGGGGTGGTCAGCGAACGCATGCCGAACATGTACAAATACTCACTTGTGACGCTCGACGAATTTGACGACGGGAACGCCATCTATTGGGTCAAACCCGGCGATCTCAACCACATCTCCGAGACGATATCGCCATAGGCCTCCTTGGGTTGTCAACACGAGTTCGTATTTACCCCCCACCTCGACCTCCCACTGCGATACAGCTCAGTGAGTCGCTCAATCTCATGGGAAATTTTACCCACCAATTGGGCGAGTGTGCTGATCGAGTCGCCGCTCTTTTCGATATCCAAAAATTCGATGATGGTCTCCTTTGTTAGCCTGAACAGGTTCAACTCCCGCGGATTGTAAGGCGACCCGATTATTCCAGCCTCAGTGCTTGCGTAGTAGCCAGAACATATATTCGTGTTGGGACCAAGATACCATTGAGCCTCCACGGTAATCATGAGGGCGGAGGAGATAAGTATGCGGATCATAAACGTACCAATGGAACAGATGATGCGAATGAACCACTGGCAGCACCTTGGATCGAACGCAAGCTTGGCCAAACGTGACTGCACCAACCAGGACAAGAAGATGGACGACCGAGAGTGCGCATCTCTGCCGCACGCTCCGGGTCTGGTGAAAGATTTGGCTACCCGTCAATCAGTTTCTGGTATGCATTCAATAATTTGAACAAACCTCGAGGTAATGCCGAACTTCTTCTAAACCCTCCAGATGCGGAATGGTACCGTTTTCGATGCAGTCTACCACCATGTCGAACTCCGCATCAAGATAGTGCATCATCTCCACGAAGGTGTTGATGAACACAGTGGTCATAGTCTCAACGGATCTGCTGGCAACTCCAAACAATGCATGTATGAGGAGGAAGGATCGCCATTTATCTATAAACCCGGCGGCATATGGTGCAGCGTGATCGAGTACTAGAAAGATGACATATCAGCAGAAAAAACAAAGATTCGATAATTCGCATCATACTGAATGTTCCCATCTTTTTTCCATCTTCTTCAGGGTCCAGATTCAACTTGATCCTCCAAATCATTCCTGATCCAATGGTGTGGTAGATTGACCCGGTGGAACAATGATCTTCGCCCTCAATGTCCATTCGGTCGCACCAGAGGTACCTGATGTCTAGCATCGTGCGTTTATGGAGAGAATCGGGTATCGGCGGAGAATCCGTAGATCTCAATTTCTGAAAGAAATTGTAGTGGGGAAATGTTTTTGAAAGACCACCGGATGTCGAGCTGGATCCTGAGATATAATCTGGTAGTCCGGGAGCGAGCAAGTTGGCTAAAGCACTCGTTTTGCATGGTCTATCCAAAAGCCGTGCTGTGAAGGGCGCGTACGAATCATAGGTTGTGAAATGGACCGTTTGCCGAAATATATCGGATAGTGTGCCATCATCAGCATTATCGGTGAGGTTAGCTGTCGCACGACGAAATTCGGCGAGTTCAGATGCCGCCAGAGCAAACTGGGTGCTATTGTTTGTCCTGACAATCTTGCACCGAAGCTCGTCGGTCTGCCGCTTCAGCTGTTCAGAGCGTAACGGTGGGTTAGACGAAAGGAGACTGGGGGAGTGCATGAAGAAGGGTGGTTCTGTAACCAAACCTGGCTGGTCTTTAAGTAGCTGGTCTTAAGAGGTGTGCTTCGCAGAAATGTTGGGCCGCAATGTATGCTGATTGGGATTCGATCAAGATTCGATCACAATTGAGATTCGGTTATTATATACACGAAATTCTAGCCTACTTCGTGGCTGCCTCTGAATCGTTAAGCCAGAAAGACTGGACCTTGGCCTTTCCGGCGCGTTCATACCTTCCTACGATGTGCCAGCTATCTAAAAGATGACATCCTGCAACCACAACCTCACATGGTCCCAATTAGTGTTGCCCCGGAGATTCTACCGCCATCAATCAAGGACTTTCTTGCTATGCTTGTCGGACTCTCGTGTATACTTGTTGATGAACTTTGGGACATAGTTCGGGACCTGCTGTGGGAACTGCCACGCAATGAGGAGATGGAGACCAGGGAGGCTCAATTGTTTCAAATCCATGGCCATTCAAAGGGCATCGGTACTACGGCCTCACTTCCCCGTTGAACTAACCTGCACTCAGGTCTATGAACACAGTACGTTGTGCATTATATCCCCCAGTCAAGCAGTGCACCAACCCAGACTGTACGTCCTGGGAAACAGGCAAGCTGTTGAAGGAGGAGGAACAACGTTCCGTTGTCATCTTCACTCTTGCTGACGGGGCGCATCCTGGTTGGTCCATTCATTTTAAATGTCGTGGTGAGTGCAAAGTACATTGGGAAATGTCAAGTATGAATAAATTACGGCTATGTATAGTGCAATATGAACTATCACCATAATTATAGAGTCAAAGATGGTATACGAACCTATCACGATGGTATACCTACCTACATCCAAGCTACGGAACACCAATTCATTCAGCGTGAACTTGCGATGCACTGGATGGACCTCTTGCAGATTGCGTATGTACCCCTCATGCTCACGCAGTAGCGCTTTTGCCGATCTTATCTGACATGTATGTAGCGTGTCTGCAACAAACTGTGCACGTTTATATAGTATGAGCCTACAACCGGGGCGGACGAGAAAAGGATATCAAGTTACTAGGCATACATAGCTCGTCCCATCCCGCTTTCAATATCAACAAAACACCATCCAAAAAGGATGAATCGCAAGATAATCAGAAAGGTCTCACTCACAACTCGCGCACCACGCGGTTCGAAAACCACGTCACGTACGCATCTTTGGGTAGCACGACTGGCACTTTGATCTGCCCGACGTTGTTGCTGCCCTCATCTAGTTTCATCTGGCGAAAGTCCCTAAACGTCCCAGCTTTGACGAGCCAAATCACCGGTTTGCCCAATGATTGGTGGTCAATCGCCCAGCGTACATTATCGTTGATTTGTGACAACGATTCAGCGATATGTTCCGGAGCATCAAGAAAAAGGTCGGACACTGAGTGCGAGGCGTGGTTTTGTGAGCAAGGTACACCGGAGGACGAGTACTGGAGAAAGGCATACCCTGGTCAGCAGCAAGCTCGACAAAGAATCCAATTTTGGGTGGGGACAGGCGATTGTCGATCGTCGTAGTCCAATCGGTGATGTACGTGAGGGATCTCTCGGACATGGATGACATCGCAGCCCTCAGTTCTTTCTCGGTAACCATGCAATCAGCGAAACGTATGACCACGCTGTCGGCGGGGATGGTCAGCAGACACATGACGAGCTTGGATGGACACTCACTTGCGCCGCTCGACGAATTGGACAATGGGAGCACCGTCCGATGGGTCGAACCCTGCGACCTCAACCACATCTCCAAGACGATATCGCCATAAACCATCCTGAGTTGTTAACAAGATTTCGTATTTCCCCCCCACCTCAACTTCCCACTACGGTGTGGGTCAGTGGGCTGCTCGTTCTCACAATAAATTCTCCCACCGGCTGTGCGATTGCGCTAATCGAATCCTCGTTCTTCCCGATGTCCAAAAACTCGATGACGGTCTCTGTTGTCAACTTGTACTGGTTCAATTCCCGTGGGTCGTACGGTGTCCCGATCGCTGCGGCCTCCGTGCATCCAAAGTAACTAGAATATACATGCGTGTTGGGACCAAGGTATGTTTGAGCCTCCACGGGAATTGTCAGAGCAGAAGACAAGTATGTGAATCATATATTTACCAACGGGACAGATGATGCAAAGGAACCGCTGGCGATGCCTCTGATCGAATGCAAGTTTGGCCAAAGGTGACTGCACCAACCTGGACGGGAAGATGGACGTCCAATGGTGCGCAACTCTACCGCACGCTCGGGGTCTGGGGAAAGATTGGACTAGTCACGAATTAGAATCCGGTATCAATCCAATAACTGGAACAAACCTCGAGGTAATGCCAAACTTCTTCCGTCCCCTCCAGATGTGGAATAGTACCGTGTTCGATGCAGTCCACGATCACGTCAAATTCCACGTCGATCAGGCGCATGATGTCTACAAACGTATTGATGAAGACCATGGACATAGTCTCAAGGGACCTGCTGGCGATTGCAAACAGCGCGTGAATAAGAAGGAAGGACCGATATTTCCTAACAAATGCAGCGGCATATGGTGCAGCGAGGTCACGTACTGGGAAGGTACAAGTCCGAGTCAGCATCATGAAGGTGAGTTGTATAATTCACGCCTTACAGAATATTCCCATCATTCCCTTATCTTTTTTAGGGTCCAGATTCCACTTCATCCTTAGAAATGAGCCTGACCCATGGGTTCTGTAGATCGGCTTGATTGGACAGTTGTCTTCGTTCTCGACATCCATCGGACTGCACCAGAGGTACCACATGTTTGCTGTGGTGCGTCTCCGGAGAGGATCAGATGTCAGTGGAGAAACGGCGTCCGAGGGTTCAGAATCGGATAACCCATTGTAAACGGGGAACCTTTTCGCAGCACCACCGGATGTCGAGCTGGACTCTACGATATAGTCTGGTAGTCCGGGCGCCAGCAAGTCGACTACGGCGCTCGCCTTGCAAGGTCTTTCATCAAACCTCGCAATGAGCGCTGCGTATGCATTGTACGTTGTTAATCGAACCGTTTTCCGAAATGTATCGGAGAGGGTATCATGATCTTTTCCGTCGACGAGGTCAGCTGTCGCACGGCGGAATTCGAAGAGTTCGGATGCAGCTTGAGCGAACTGGGTGTTATAGTTTTTCCTGATTATCTTGCACAGAATGTGGTTAGTCTGCTCCCTGAGCTCTTCAGAGAGTGGTAACGGGCTGGATGAAAGGAGAGTGGGGTGATCCATGAGTGTCGTGGTTGAAGACCTGTATGTGCGCTATTAATCTATCCAAACCACAAGGCTGTGGGGGCCCGAATTCATGTCCCAAAGGCGCCGATTGACAGTGTTCTGACATCGCCAACTAGGTAAGCGCTGCTCGTATTCCTCGCTAAATCCACGGCGTGCATCCAGTGTAGCTCAGTTGAAATCCCCGTCTTGATTCTTGACACCGCCCAATGGAGACTAGGAGCTGATAAACGGAATGGTGATTGTGAGTAGGTAGGGCCACCATAATGTCAGCTGAACGAGCTCGGTTTCAATCAAAAGATCCCGCTGATCGGATCGTGGGCCGCTCTAATCGAGTGGCCTCAGTGACACACTTCCAATCGAAGTAAATCAATCAGAACCATTTTGGCGAATTACGTTTCAAGGCTGTCCAGGTGACAGTCGGTCGGTCGCATTTCCATCTACAGAATCAACCAGAGCGCGCAGTATGTTCAAGTATACGTACATGGTTTTACTAAACCGGGATTTTTGGTGCTTGCTCGGCCTCTCACGGGCCTCCCAGGTCAGCCTTATCACGTTATGACTTCAATGATGGATTGGCATAGCTATTTTGTTGTGTTTCTCTGGTCGCTGGATCTGGAAACGAAACACCATGAAACAGGCTTCCCTGTGCTTTTTCTACATTGCCATGGAGGGAGACACGCTCTCGAGCGTTCGTGCTTCTCGGTGTTCACTGTTCACGCATCCCGTGCACCTCTCTGGAATCCGGCCTTCGCATGACAGCAATGCTGTGTCGTGAGAGCGCATGTGTTCGGTATGACGGCGATGCCGTGTCCCAAAAGCCCACGAGTGAGGGGCGCAAGAGGGGGGACAAGAGAAGGACAGACGAAAGACGGTGAGATGACGACGTGTGGCGACCGTCGTGCGCCGAACGAGAACGAATGCGCGGCAGTCGCGGTATGCCGCCCTCGATGCTGCGGGGAAGTCGACGACAGCGAGAGAGGCGGCGGGACTCGGAGCGGGGAGCAATGGGGTTCGTGCCGGTGTTGCCATTTGCTTGGCACCGCGTGTGCGCGTTTGGTGTCCCGCCGTGGCGTTTTGCTGCTTTTGGGCCGAAGGCAGCACAGTGAACCAATCACCTTGGATATGTGTCCCAGATGAGATTGTGACTGCAAATTTAAATAGGCTCGACTGAGGATGAGATTGAAGAGGATGTGATTCTAGTATAAGGAAAGTCTCCGCACACCGTTCTTCAGCTTCAACGGGAACGCTGAGCTAGTGAGCGCTGACTAAGATAGTCCATAGTAGGTCCACAGAATCAACAACGGTGACAGGTTCAACTTGTCAAAGTGTGAGAATTGACGGAGGGAAGTACAATATTATTT
>JBBPOJ010001407.1:0-13872 GCA_038091395.1 Leccinum rimulosum | reverse complement strand
ATCGCCGGCCGTCACCGTACGCGAACCGGCATGTGAATCCCTATCCTCACTCTCACGCCAATATTCCCCGTTCGCATTCGCACTCGCCCTTGGCGTCACCGTCCCATGCGCGGGATCCATACGCCCCGCCTGCGAGCGCCAGCGCACAGACACAGCCGCCGGGAGGCAGCAGACGTGACAATCCGAATCCGAATTCGAATCCTAATCCGCTCCCAGCACCTCCCGTGGAGCGCCCCAGTTTAGATGCCTCGCGTCCACCGGTTCAGGAGCCCTCGCCGTCGCGTTACCGCACGAAGATGCGCATAGGCTTTTGGAACCGGCGAGGTGACCATTTGACGCAGAACGGGTACGTGGTGTACGCGCCGCACGGCTGTGCGTACCCAGAGGAACTCCGGGACTATCCCGACGAGCGCGAGGGGTATCAGGATCAGTATGGGACGTTTGCTTCGTGGCGGAAGGAGCGCCCAGAGTTACCTTCGTCATTGCCGTATCACGGGCGACCGCCTGCGCAGCCTTATGAGGTGGTGAGTCCATCCATGTCGTGCTGTGTTATTCGTGAAGGTTGACTTCTCCATCTAGTTTGTGGTGTATACGTATCTTCAGTAACCGCGAGTACGGTGTTGTCCATGTATATTTATTAGAACGCTATCTATGCAAGATTCGATAATACCATTCTGGAAGGAAGGGATTCGAGAGGGACAAGAAGAGTAAAGTTTCCATAAGTATAACCAATAAATAAGTATACCATCTTTACCACAGTCAAATTCCGTACAACAATCGAGAGTAAGAGAAAAAAACATGGACAGTGAAGCACGAAAAAGAGATGACGCCAGACGATAAATACGAAACGCGTATACACACGAGCAAAACAAATCACAACCCGATACTCCCATGCTGGTTGCGCATGTGCTCGTAAATGCCCTGCCCTCTCGGAAACGTCGCCAAACACTCCCAACAACTGTGCGTCTGGCACCGTGTGCACGTCATATGGTTGCACCCTTCGCTGCGCTCGATCGGTGCTCTGCATCCTGGACAGCTCTTGACGTCGTGGTTCAACGTCCATTCACTGAACAACTTGTCCTCGGCTACGTCCCGCTCCTCGCACGTCATCCCGTCATGATACTCGATGCGACACGAAGGACAGATCCGCACGAGACACGAAGGGCATTGCAACACTACGTTTGGCGGTGCAGTGCGGTACACCTGTGTGCAGTCGGGCGTCGGACAGTGGTGAAACTGGTCCGGCCGACTGTGCACGTACACCCAGAAGGCAGCCTCGATAACCGCATTGAAATCCGCTGCGGACAAGAGTTTGCGCGCCAGTCCGAGAGGGATGCATTGTGTGCACGAAGCGTCGTTCCCAAGGCACCGCAAGGGGAATATCCTGTTCTCTACCGCCGAGGTCAGGTAACCCGTCAGGCACGCGCGACACCACTGGTGACCACATGCGAGAGACACGGGTACAGACGCATCGTCAAAGCATACGGGACAGATGACGTTCGACGACGAGCCTCCGTTGCCTTGTCTGCTCTGTGCGTCCTGAACGGCATTGCACGCCGTCCGATACGCTAGATCGTTCCCTCGGACGACGAGAACACGCTCTGCAAAGTCCAGGATGCAGTTTTCCGGGCCGAGGAGCTCTTGGAGGGTAGAGAGCTCTGCGCTGCAAAAGACATGCAAGAGTTTTCCAGACAACGGGATCTTCCAAAACTGCTGCGCCTTGAGTTCCATCACCTTGCGAACTATGTCTTGACGAGCACGATGTCTCATCACGATGGGTCCCCACAACGAGATGACTCGTCTATGTTCCTGCACCTGAATCTGGACCCCAGGGTATTGAGCTTGCACCTGTGCGATGTAGATATGACCAGCTTGCGTGATGAGGAAGTCGTCCCACAGAGGCTTTTTGTCGAGCGTGATGGTTTCCCCCTGTAACAATTGTTCGAACTCGTACTTGAGGGTACTCAGGAGCTCGGGCTGTTCACTGGACAGCCTGATGTATGCTGGCTTATCGTCGTCAACGTTCTCCTTGAACCTCTCCCTGATAGAGACGGAGGGCCCATATCTGCGTTGCCACGACCAACGCAGCCATCCGATGTCCTCGCGCATTTTCCTGTAACTAGCCGCGCTCAATGTGTGCGACACGCTGAGGACATGACGGCAGGAAATAGATGAGAGCCCTATAACACCAGGGCGTCGGTGATCGAAATCTTCTTGAGCTGCACGAGCTTCGACCGGAGACATGAAACGAGCCCAGGCCTTGATCAATCCGTTACTGTGAGGAGCAGGCATGATGTCAAACGAGGTGACCGTTCCATACTCCTCCAATCTGGAACGAATGGAGTTGACTGCCTTGTCAAGGGACTGGTAGTTTGGACGCCCCAACATGACTGCCTTTGAGTTGGCAACCTTGCGGAGCTTCTGGTCAGTCGTATTTGCTGGCAGATGCTTGAGGATGACGTTGTATGCGCCGACGCAAGGTAAGCCCTCGTATAATTGGGCGGACACGACCAAGCCATCCATCGGAAAACCATGTAAGGAGTCGATGGCAACTCTGGCCTCCTTCAACGTGTCGTACCCAGCGTAGCCGACTCGAGAAGGACATGGCCATGCGAGTTGAACGTCTGTATCTACGAGAACAGTATTGCCGCGAACCGAGTTATTGATTGATAGCTTGGCGCTGATCGTTCTTCGAGCGATTTCGATTCCGTTTAGCTCCGTGACGGCCTTGATTGCCTCCTCAGAAGAGGCGAATTGGACCCTGGCAATCACTGGCTTCCCTGAGGATTCGGGAAGGTTGATGGTGTCCACATTGTACGGGGAAAGTAATTCGTGGAGTTGGCCGGAGGTAACAGTGCCAGCGATATTCCCCAGATGCGCCCACCGGCTGTCGAAGCCTGTCGTCACCTCTCGAACCTCGAACCCTTGATCGAACCGTACTTTAATGTGATCGGAAATGGTAGTGGCATACAGAGGTTCAGGTTTTGGTGGCGGTTCGGCATTCCTAGTCGGTGGGTCAGGCTTTCGAGACGGCGGCTCGTTTTTTTGGTCGGGCGTGCAAATGGTTCTTTTAGGGATGGGAGATGAATGTGGAGGAGGTTTAGACAAGGGTGTTGGATGTGGTGCAGGATTAACAATCTGGCGGGATGTGCTCAACATAACATTTACGTCTCGTATGGGATTGTGCTTACATAATCCTGTCGCTCGTGGAGGTATCGGCATGGGGTCCTGTAACAGGGGTAACCATGTGACCAATTCTTGCAGATCTCGCGGGGTATTCTGCGATGAAGGACAGGTACGTCCTTGCTCGAAAAGTTGGAATCGACAGACTGTTATAATAATTTACCTTAGAACTACGAGTTAAGGGCGAATTAGAAACTCACAGTAAACGTCGTGTCACTACCGAATCGGGCGAAAGAGCTACCCGACAAGCCCTCGGAAGAACTATTCGAGATTGTTGGCGATGGGGGGACCTGTTGAACATTTCTGGAGGGGGCTAGTTTGACGGCATTATAAGTGGGATTGGATGGCGGTGGGGAAATGACTCGGGCAATATCCGGGGGACCGTTGTGACGCTCGAAGTTTGAAGCTTCTGCCATTGGGTTGGAACAGCGTTCTGCTTTGGCGGGTCTCTATACAGGCGTTGAACGAGAGTCACGAAACTGAGCAGGTAGTGGCGCACCGCCAAAACACGACCACGGTTATTGTATGTCCCTCTCCCTCCACGTCGGCCACTCGGTTTTGTTAGGCCGGGAGGGGCTGGTAAGCTCACGCTGAGCTTTGCAGGCGGATCGAGCAGAATGCTCGCATCCACCGGCGCGCAAGAGAGGACCTCTGGCATGCGAGGTACTTCATTGCGATCTCCGGCATGTTTCATTGGCGTCAATGACGACGTCTAGCAAAGATCAGCGTTAGAGTATGCGTAGCGAGCGCCATGCTTACCTTATCATGTCGTTCTGTTATACATGGATTCAATCGGCTCGGTACTGATACAGGCATAATAGGAGTAATACTACACGGGGGCTGAACACGAACTGAGCTGAATGTCTCTTCCGCGATAGCATGTACTCACTTGTGACACGAGCGTGGGACCGTCTGCGGAGAGTGGTTTTTGCAACGCAGCCATAACCTGCTGCTTCAGTTGTGCGTTGATGACCTCGTTTCCGGGACATGGCGGCGACGCGGTATAGAGGGGACGATATGATCTAGCGAGAAGCTTTCGAGTTCGCTCGCGGATGAGACCCAGGACGGACTTACACAGGCGGTGGGGGACAGACCCCACTCGATTCCATTTGCTGGTGTTTCAGTCGGGGAGGAAGGTTTGGCACACATCGCGATTGACCGTTGAAGTTTTGCTTCAAACCTCGGGCCTGGAGCCGATTAGTATAGTGCCGGGGCTGATTGCATATTGAACAAAGGCGGGGGCGCACCTCTACAGGCCCACGGTGGATGGTCGGGGTATTTTGACGCGGGAGAGGGTTATGAGGTCGTTGTGCATCGCAGCGCCGGTCTGGACGTCGCTGCATCTTGCTGGCAACGAGGGTGGCGTCTCTGGAAGCGCCTTTTTCGACGGTGTTGGACGAAGCCAGACTCGAATCGTCTGAATTGAGCGACTCGAGCAAGCTGAACGGATTGCTGGCACGAAGCATCGACACAGATGCTGGTAGAGTAGAATACAAGGAATGTACAGGGCCTTTGTGCCCGCCGGGGTGACTTGGGGGGTCGCTTTAAAGAGGAGTTCGCAGCAAGAAGGCTCCACGCCGAAATAGTCAAGAGGTATGATAAACAAACGTCAATCACAACCTATGACTCCTATTTACAGAACAATACGTGGGGCAAAAAAACATGCGAAATACCCCACAGACCAAGCTAATTGTGTATCAACAATACTGGGTAGTGGGTTTAGGGCTCGGAACTAGGCGACATCAAGGCCACGCGGCGTCTCCCCTGGGCCGACACAGTCGATCTGGTATCCGCGAGCGTTGAAGGCGAAAAGACTGTTGTGGAACCCTGGCACTTCTTCTTACGGATCGATTAACGCGTGGCTTGCTGTCAGCATCCACCCAAGCCTGTGCACGCGCTTCTCGGTCATAGTACGGTCCTGTACGTGGTAGCCATCCTCTCGCGTTGACGAGTATGAAAAAGCTCTGGAAGAGAAATTAGATGACGCATACACAATCATTGGCCGTTCTCATTACCACGACTAACGAAACGAAGACACGCACGCCGTGCCAGAGGGCACACACCACACGAAATATGGCATCTAGCGAACGAAAACGGATCATAGCGTCCACCAGCGTCGTCCCTACGCCGCCAAGAGCCAAGAGTTCGAGCGCAACACGGAACGAGGCTGAAATACACACCAGGGAAAAGCTCAAGTAACGAAACGAATACAGCCTTGATCCATTCCGTTGAACTCGGAGTTCTGTTATCAAGACTTTCCTTTAGAGCGGATGCCGTCCGATTAATCGCCGCAATCTCATCCTGCGTCGTCCGTGTAAGCAGTTGAACAGTCTCCACCAGGTCGGTCATCGAAACCATGGCATCGCCCTGGATAGCCTCCGCAAGTTTTGCTTGAGCGAGGGAAACTTGCAGCACTTTCGACGCATCCTCCATCACACGTACAACTTGCTCTACAGACTGGGAAGAAACTTCGTTTTAATCGCAAATATCTTCAGAAGCGAACACTGATTCTCACGTCTTGCATGGCGGAAAGGCTACCTCCCAACAATCCCAGTTGACTCTCCAGCCGAGCCTGTGAATTGTGTCAAAGAACCTGACGGGACATTGCCAAGAACGATTACAAACGGCTGCATCCGAGTTTCGGAGACCTTCATCTTTGATCAAGGCCAGCGCTGTGCTTAATTCATACGTGATGGATGATTCGACATCACGGAGAAGCCCGAGGAGATGGTCGGAGTGCTAGATTAAGTGGGTTACTGCGCGTAAGTGGTGACCTGTCTGTGGTGATACTGAAAGACGTACCTCGCGCCGTACACCGTCAAGTATGCTATCAAACTTTTGCCGATCAGCCTTGCATCACGCACCAACGTTGGGCACGCGTAAAAAAAACTCAATATACTTTGGTCACCATTTCTCCATGATTGGCCCGATCGCGGTCCGCGACATTCTGGATCGCATTCTGCACATCTTGCAGAAGCTGCAACAAGTTAACATCCAAATTAGTAATATTGTTTGGGTCTATACCGATTGCGAGTTATTCAGGATCGCGATGCTCAGCATGTCCGAGGCGTCCCGCATTCCATTGGACACGGAGCGAAAGCCCACAAGTATGTCACGCATACCCTACGTGATGTTCGTCACCCAAATTCATCGCGACCGGGAGTTAGTTCCGTAATGGTGACGGTCTATTCGCACCTCGGCCAATTTGTCCCACTGGTGTTGCGTCGTCTTGGCGCTCTTCTCCCGTTCCAACAAGAATCGCAGGAAGATCGTCTTCTCTTCCGTGATGTTTCTATAAATATCCTTCGCGGTATCTGTTAGATGGTCGCGTTTTTCATTTTCGTTCAAGTGACGACGAGAACGGAGTGTATGAGGACGCATTACCGATATCAATCCACCTTCGGAACGTAAAGCAAAGCTGGGCTGTGTTGCGGCGGTCATATCAGAAAATGTGTGTACCCTCCCCAAGCCCATACAAGCATGTGTTTCAACGTACGGATTTCGCGAAGGTAGCCCGAATAGCTCGACCAAAACTGAGCGCTTCGAGAAAGGGCGCTGTGGGGGCGACACGTCAAAATGGCAATGGCGATGGACCAAGGGCAGAGAACGCATTGACTTACTCGACGCATCGGGCTTGCTCCTGAGGATTCAATGTCGGCCAAGGCGCGCTGCCAGGGCGAGCGTACACCGCGCACTCCATCGGCGGCAAATAATGCCGTGCGGTTGCGAGTTCACACATGGTCATACCGATAGCAGCTTGTATGCGCACGATGAGACAGTACGAACGCCACCCGATATGAATGAATGCGAAGTACCCTGGATACGCTCTTGTTCGTCCATGCGAGCTTCCTCGCAGCGGGCCTTGACCAAGGCGACTGCATCCCGAAAGCAGTCCGGTTTGTGCTCGTAGGACACGAGGGTATCTATATCTCTCGGTTAGTCGCGCATTCCTGCTTCGGAAGGAAAACGCACCTTTGTCCGAGTCATGCATCAAGAATAGATGCTCCATCCCCGGCTGTATGCGTTCAGCTTGACTCATCCTTTCAGTCGGACGCGTCGCGGAAGAAACGGAATTGAGAAAATCACCATCGAAAATCTGTCGGACGCGGTGCTCCAGTTCTGCCGTCCGTCCTGGTCCGGAAGTGCCAGCCCGCTCCTGGTGGTCTTCCAGCTGCGTTTGATGGTTCCAGGTCCAGGCCATCACTAGGCATCGGCCGATGTGTTGATCGGCGACGAACGACAGGCCTAGGAGGACGAGCATCAGATTATCGTAGTATCTCATCTTTTCCGCCGCACTGTCAGTTTCGTTGAACCTGTGCCGCGGTGTTGGCACAAGAAAGGGAAAGGAACAGCGGAACCGGACGGCCCGACGCCGTTTCGGGCTGTGCCGTACCCCAACTACTTACGAAATGATGAGAGAGAACCATGGCCTCCGTTTTTCTCGCCTTCGGCGCTGGGCGGTCCACAACGAAGCTCGGGTTACTATTATGATGCCTTTGGACCCGTCATGGAGACAGCCGAGCCAGGCAGTGTCGGATTAAAATTCAACGACGTGGGCGTACGGACGAGGAAATTTTTGATCAGTGTGGCCGATCTAGTGATCGATAGCTTTTACCCAACAAAGCAGGACGGCTAATTAGTTAATCCGAGTTTGAACAACGATCTGAGCATGAGCTGCTCGCCACGCAAAAACACGATGTGGCATGCTTCGGGTAATTGCTGATCGATGATCGGTCGCAAAAATGGCTCAGCAACAGAGGGATTCCTGGAAGCCGCGGTCAGAGTCACTGCTGCGGTGAAAGGAACGAACTAATCGGTCCATTTCATTATACACCTAACCGCTAACCACGCTTACTACCCAAACAGTCCGGCGAAAGGCACAGGAAGTGATTGTGTTAGAACGAGGCGGCCCAGCCATACTTACACGTGGGGACGATCTGTCACGTCGTACAAGTTCTTGGCAAGAATTCCTCCCAATTCGAGAACAAAGACGTTGCCTGTGGATGAAACGACTTGCTTACGTTCAGAGTTGCCGACGTGAGATGGCGATGCTCTTTTACAATTGCCGTCTGATCTGAGTGTCTGACGGTCCATAGCGGCCCGGGTGGTTGACGACCGACCCAGCGCGTTGCTTCCGCATCGGGATTTGCGAGAAAAAGAGAAGGGGTTTCTCGTATCTATTTGGAATTGGGAATGGGGGTCACATCATGATAGATCTCAAGCGAGCGCCGACACAATTTTCCAGTAAAGATCCGTAGGAGTCCCACCGCGTCCATTGTAGCCAGACCTGTCTCGGTAGGATCTTCGCGCCGTCCCTCGAAGCATGTGCTCTCTCTTGCTGTATGACAAATCGTCCGAGTCCGAGCAGACGGCGACCTTAAAGTTGACAAACAACGTGCAACGCCATTTTGATATACGCGTCAAAGGCTTCTGAGATCTGCAACAAAAGATAGTAAAAAGAGGGCAAAAAAAAACTGGAGTGGCGTACTGTTTCATATTGCGGGTTAGAGGACGGATATTGTAAACAATATGACGACCGGCATGGACCGATCGAACACACCGCAGCGCTGTATCAGCGAAAACTCAAACACGGACGAAAATCACCGAACAACTCAGGCACCGTAATCGGAACCGACAGTTAGCAGGTACTTGCGAGCACTGGGAAGGACTGAAATTTATGTAACTATTCAGTAGATAGGAGCACGAAAAGACGAACGGTATGGGTTATGGCATAACGTCCAAGTGTTTTTCTGATAGGCCATGTCCTCGACCCCATCCATATATCAGGGACCGTCTTAGTCATGGGGCCTGAGGCCTGTGGTCCCACAACGCTCAACTATCCACGTATTCCCCACACTCGGCAATCTCTTGAAAGACCTGTATGGTGTACAAGCAAACGACCGGGTCCAATGATTTCCGTCCGAGTCGACGCTGACGGGTTTCGCCCTCGTGCTCGAATCTGCCGATATGCTTGGAACACTGAGATCGTCGGACAGTCCAGTTTGTCATATCCATCTTACCTTTGTTTGCCCAATGAAAGGCCGAAGCATACATAGCGCCACCGCTCCGGGAGCTCTCCGACAGGAACATTCCCCCCTCCTTGTTCTCGAGACACGTGGACCACGTCCGTTTGCGATCGATGTGTGCACTTCAACTGAGATGATCGCTGCACTTCTGGGGTTCGGCGACTGGAAGTTTGGACGCGTGCTTCCTGGCGTTCATTACAGTACGCTCGCTGCGGCTCGCATAGATTCAAATCGTCCGTCAAGTTCTCGGGCCGATGTAGACATCGTGTCGACGCCAGTGGTTTTGTATTGTTTCGACGGCCTTGCGAAGCTGCTGCGGGTGGTCTTCGTTGGAAATTCGTAGTCTCAACGTCCACGGCCATCGTGTTCCGTGCATCATCAGATGCGACGGTTCAGAAACACGCACCTCGAGTCCACGATTTGTGAAGGGGTGGTTTGTCACCGATCGTCCCCGTGTACGCCTATAGGATTGCTTCCGCAGACACTCGGACCACGCGAGGACAATGATGATTTTGTGTGTGTCCGTATATCGTGCGGATGAGTCCACATATGATGACGTTCGTTGTGAACTTTCGGTTGGGATGCTACCAGGCCGCTCGGGTAAAACTTTCGCGGGTGCCCTGAGCTCCATTAGGTACACACGCGCAAGTTTGTCCTCCGGTGTCGTGCGTCGCGTGGTCTCGGTGACAGACCATGTTTTTCGACCAAGGCTCTGTTTCTTTTCTTTTTCTTTTTCTTTTTTTGAAACAGGGCGGAGAAGACTGTCTAGCGTGGAATTGAAACCCAGTCGACGTGCTGCCAGCCGCCAGCGTTTAAACTTGATTGACTTCGGCATTTCGGGGGGAGATCTCGTGGCCAGTTCTCAATTATCATAATCGTATGGACGTGATGCAATGCATGGAGACGCGTCAAATTCGTTGCTTTCACGCACGTGGCCGGATCAATCAATTTTTTGGCACGTGTGGACCGCTACATGAAATTAAAACAAGACGCCTTTCGTCTAATGATAACGGGCATTGATGTAATGGTAGTTATTACGACGTGGAATATAGGACTGAATGCAAGGGGTGATACACTGAGAAAGGGGGGAAAGGGGATGGATCATTAAACGGAGCTGTCCGAGGGTCCATGAAAGGATACGTAAAATCGTCTCTACCAGGGGACTGTGAATGGCTACACCAGAGATTACGGATAGGGACAAAGGAAATGGAGGCATAAGGACGCAAGAAAGAAAAATACATTGTTGAGCGCTCAGCGACGATCTTCGTTCCGGGCTTTTCGGACGCTGAGCGCGCCGGCGGCTAATTTCTGTTCCCAAAGCAAGTGGCCTTCCCCCTCGAGCCATTCCCCCGTGACGGCATCTCTCTCAAAGTCACCGTCCCGATAATTATAGCGTTGTTGCAAAAGACGTAGGAGGGGATTTCGCAATGCAGGGTCCATGCGGACGGTTTCCCCGGGATGATAGCTGCCCACACCATGGCGCGATAGACTTTCTTCGAAGAGCGCCTCTTCGTAGGTGCACCCACAGTTCAAACATCCCGGCGGTGCCATGCGTGGCGGATATGCGCGGCGCTCACGTCGTGAATCGTGCCACGAACAGAGAGCATTCCCAGCGCGATTAAGGGAACAGAAGAGCCGTACGCGTGCGTCGGTGCGTGCTTTCCACGACATTTGCATGGAGGGGGGTGCGGGTGCGCTGGGCGCTGGGAGTGGGGCAAGCGAGGCGCCGTTTTTGCCGGAGTGATGGTGGCTCATGGAAGATTCGGTGGGGCTGGACCGCGCAAGTTCACTCTCGAGTTCTTTGATGCGAAGGCGACTGTGGTCATTGACGAGTTCCAGCTCGCGCACCTTCTTGCGGAGGATCTTGATCTCTTCCTCCAAGGAGTCTTGGGCGGCGTGCGAGGGCGTCGCACATGGTCGAGGGCTATGACCTTGCATGAGATGATGTGGGTATGCGAGATCGGATTGCGCCG
The DNA here is from genome assembly GCA_038091395.1 of Leccinum rimulosum. Classification (NCBI taxonomy): domain Eukaryota; kingdom Fungi; phylum Basidiomycota; class Agaricomycetes; order Boletales; family Boletaceae; genus Leccinum; species Leccinum rimulosum. Next base: position 2,690 of record JBBPOJ010001407.1, on the reverse strand, counting down.
ACGTCTGCCGCTGATGTATCGCCGAAGGGCGATATGGATGGAAGGAGTGATGTGGGGTGGGATTCCTGAGTTGGGCTGGAAAGTCTAGTTCGCCGACGGCGCCGGATAGGCTGGAGGTTGCGCTCATGCTAGAGACGTAGGCTGGGAGGGGGTATGGAGAAGGCATGGGGCGATATTCGTCCATCTGTCCGGGACGGGGTTGCATCTCCAAGCCAATTTGTACGGGGTAGCATTGCTAGGCCCATCACTTGTTGATGTGCACCTGGCATCAACCCAGCGATGGTTGCGCACAGCCTGCACTAGCCGAGACACGAGGCGACACAAGATCGTACACGTCACACAGCCGTTTCGGAATCAGAAACGTTACATATACTGCGCTGCCGTGGATCGCGGAAGACGAGCGCGGCGATCCGGGCTGATCAGACGGCGTTCGATATACGTGACCATGGTGAAATTGAGCAACTAGGCTTGTTACGTACTCACTCGTCGCCAGGTCAAGTCTCCGTGGCAATAAGTGCCGCACCCGCCCACCTGACCCCCAGATCATGGCCCGACCCTCGCCAGGCCAATCATCTTTCCAAGATTCCATCGCTCAGCTTCAAATCTATAGATAGACATCAGAAACAGGAACTCCGGGGTTAAGCTGCCTCGGGGACGTCGTGTTTTAGTGAAACGTGCGTATCCAATCAAAACATCTCTCTCTCTCGCGACCACACACCGCGGAGACGTGGAGTCACACATTTTTTTCCCAAAAGTTTCGTTTTGTTCTTATCATGGCTCTGACTCGGTATTCAAATGGATGTCTCGCCAAGGTTTTCCTTTGACGAGGGCGCTGTTCCATCATGGGGTCGTTATCGTTCTACGACTCGCCGCTCGGGAAGGGACGGAGGACGAACCTGGCTGCATCTGGTATCTCGATCTCGCCCGTCTTCGCGTCTATGGTAATGTACCTAGTGATCTCCACAGCGGGCCGGCCAGGACACCTGGCACCGCGGTCGTTGAGCGCGTTCCAGACCCAAAGACAGAAGGCAAACGAACATTCGGAAGATACGTGAGAACGGGAAGCAGTGGGTACGAATTTCTCCATTCGAGACCTTCTCAGGCTCGCAGGAATACTGGACTGCGCGGTCCCCCACACAATCGGTGGTGTGTGACATTTCGCATTAGGACGACGCACCTATCTCGAACAACTGGCATTTATAGTCAGGTTCCGAGATGTTGTCTCGGCCATTCTTGGACATAAACTGCATATACACTGTCCAGTACCGGTATGTCGTCCGATAAGTTGATGGGGGCGTGGGCGATAGTAAGCACTGTCGTGACAGTTGCGCAGCTGGCTCTCAAGCGCACGGATAAGGTTCCCACGGAAGCCACGTGGGTCGAGCAATAAAAAGTGGCGTCGAAATCGCTGAGATTTTTACTCGCTTTTCTTCATCTTCCCTCATCACCTCACCAAGAACTCTCTCCAGATATGTCTTACAAAGTCGCAGGTATGCACAGGGCGCCATCCGCGATGAGCGAGTTGACAGCTGACAGCTGCCCTTAGATATCTCCCTCGCCGCCTTTGGTCGCAAGGAGATTGAGATCGCAGAGGTTGGCCCTAATCACCGCATCGCGATGGCACTTATTTACGTGGTCTGTAGCACGAAATGCCAGGACTGATATATATGCGAACCAAGGTGACCGATCACGAGTGTCAAGTGTCGTTCAGGAGTGCTCATTGCCTTATCTAGTACGGCGCCTCGAAGCCATTGGCTGGCGCCCGCATCGCGGGATGCCTTCACATGTACGATCTCACATACTCCCCGATTCCTTCTTAATTTCCGACTGCCTGTGTTTTAGGACGATCCAAACGGCCGTCTTGATCGAAACCCTGACTGCTTTGGGTGCCGAGGTCACCTGGTCGTCTTGCGTGAGTTTCTGGATAGATCGTGAATGTTCACCCACTGATGTTTTGTTCAGAACATCTTCTCCACTCAAGATCATGCTGCTGCTGCGTAAGCATGGGCTCGATCGTTATATCTACACCATATAACCAGATTATTTCTAGCATCGCTGCCACTGGCGTGCCCGTCTATGCCTGGAAGGGCGAGACAGACGAGGAGTATAGTTGGTGCATTGAACAGACTCTTTCTGCTTTCCCCGGTGGCAAGAGCCTGAACATGATTTTGGATGATGGTGGTGACCTCACTACCCTCGTTCACGAGAAATATCCCCAGTACTTGAAAGGCAAGCATCTCGGCGACCTGGCGCAACCAACGAAACTGACAAGCTACGCAGATATTCGAGGTCTTTCTGAGGAGACTACCACCGGTGTCCATCATCTTTACAAGGCTTTCCGTGAAGGGAGGCTCAAGGTCCCCGCTATCAACGTCAATGACTCCGTCACGAAATCAAAGTTCGACAACTACTATGGATGTCGCGAATCTCTCGTCGATGGTATCAAGCGGGCCACTGATGTCATGCTGGCTGGCAAAGTTGCTGTCGTTGCTGGCTTCGGTGACGTTGGCAAGGGTGTAGGTGTTTCTCGCTATATGGTGGAAGTTGTATGTTCTGATTGGTTGACACAGTGTGCCGAGTCGCTTCGCTCCTACGGTGCTCGTGTATTGGTTACGGAGATCGATCCCATCAACGCTCTGCAGGCTGCGATGGCTGGTTATGAAGTCACCACCATGGAGGACGCTGCTCCT
>JBBPOJ010001406.1:0-13876 GCA_038091395.1 Leccinum rimulosum | reverse complement strand
TCCAACCCGTTGCGTCTCCTCCTACCTCCGCCGACCGCGTCTGCCCCGCCACTATAGAGTTTTCGTGTGTGAGTATTGACTTGTCCCGCACTGTCGGGACAAGAAAAATAATAATCTGGAGATCGACTTAATGATGGATGACGATTTTCCCCTCCAGAACCAGGGATGTGTCATCGTCGGCTCAGGTTTGTTAAACATATGGGATGCAATCACAACGTTTTCCTCGGCGACACCTTCGTCGACTGCCTCGCACGAGACTGCTACCTCAGCTCTGCACATCATGCCAATTGCCAGTCTCCCTCCAGGCCTTGTACCTGCCGTCGCTATTATGGGTACGTTGCATCACTTCTCACTCAATTTAAGCTGTGCTCAATATTCCTTATATCCGATAGCCAGCCTGAACGCCAGACCACACACAAAGTGAGTACCTGGAGCATCAAGCCACCAACGTCCCTGACCCCCTCTTGCCTACAGCTTCCCGGACTGTGTCCAAACTGTGCACCTGCATCATGACATATTACATGCATACTGAATCACTATCCTCATTTCAGTGCTGTATATATTCGCGCATCACGTTTTATCCCCACAAATGTAATTACTATTTCCAAGTGTGGAAACTCGACCCATTCGCTGCCACTCAATCTTCGACATCAATCCAGGTCCAAGTCCACAATCATCCCGTCGTCTATCCCTCCGTCCCCATACTCGTCCTCGTCCATCTCATCACCACCTCGGTCATCCTGCTGCTGCTCTTCTAGCAATAGTGCTTGCTCCCTTTGCTTCGCCTGTGCCTTCTCTACGTCTTCGAGCGTCCACAGGGAAATTCCAGTCTGGTTTTCATTTGGATTCTGCGAAATCGTTCGCATGAACAGCTTCGACAATGTCACTGCCATGTCCGTAGATAGGTTCGAAGCCACCTCCGTGATGTATTGATTGATCCATCGAGGCAACTTTGCGCGCTTGTCTGCCCGTGCGAAGCGCTCAGGGGGACTCAGTGATGGGAAATACAACGTTGCCTCACATCATGCCTTACCTTGTCCGCGAAAACCATCAGTCCCCAGTCCGTCTTACCACGCAATACACGTCCGACGCACTGCGCAGCGTTCCGCATGGCGTCGAATCCAAGGAACTCGGACTCTCTTATCCGATACGCATCTCGTAGATATTCGAGACGCGCTTTTAGGATTCGACTTTCCGTGTATTGGTACGGCACTCTGCGGATCCTCGGATTCTTTCAACGCAGTCGCATGATATCGTAAACACGCACCCAAACATGATCACAGCACGTCCATAGTTGTGATCAAAATCGATTCCTTCTGATACCTTTCCTCGGGCAACGGAAAACAGCACCGATCCCCGTCCATTATCGCATGCCTACAACCAAATTTCACGTCGTTCTAAATCCGGTAGGTCAGACAGTGCTTACTCGTCTGTAGTTCTCTAGCGCGATGCTAGTTTCATTTGCATCTGGCGTTTCCACGAAAATGAGCTTGTTCTTCCACACTTCGTTCAAGATCCCCTTGTGGAGAATATTGTATCAACTTGTGGGGCCGGATACCCAGCTGACATACCATGTCATTCCATGCTGCCACGATCGACTCCATGTAAAGATAACTGGGGAAGAATGCAACGATCCCATCGGGCACGATTTTGCTATACTCGACCAGTATGCTCCCAAAATTCCTCACGACAGCTGGGTCATTTCGGACCTCGAAGCGCGAACTTATAGCGACTTGATCGCTACCACGAGTGATAACCTGCAGAAAGCCAATGAAGTACTCGGCTGCGAATCCGGATGGCCACTCACCAATGGTAAAAATGCGTTGCGTGTCAGTGTCATTGGATATGTCTCTTGAACAACTGGCGTGAATTGCAACATTTTGGGATACATGTCTAATGGCGAGATGGTTCCAGAGGTAATGACGACGCTGCTAAAGTGCTCAAAAACTGGCTTAATGGCCAATGAGGGATCAAGGCACCTGTCGCCAAGTCAGGAGACGGAAAAGATCACCAACTAAATCACTGACGTGAAGTGAAACACGGGATTTGGTACAGTTGCATTATCAGTCTCGAAAGGTTCAAGGATGAGTAGAAAGCCTGGGAGTTCGATGGTTATGTAGTGGAATTGCTGTCTGTGGAGCCAAACATACCCTTCTCGTACGTTGCGACAAGAGTCGCAAAACACGCGACTTTCTGTAGCGCAGAGTATTCGTCCAGCCGACTCAGTTCCAATGTACGAATCAAGGACTGCAAACGTTCGGCGCAAAACCTGAAAGGAGGATTTAGACACACTGGAATCATCGAGCTCTGTGCCAGTCACCGTAATGGCCGTCTTTCAATGTACGTGATATCTTTAAGATGTTGTAAGAAAGAAAGCGGCGTTTCCGCGACGACATGCAAGACACGCATACGAGTCTGGTCAGTCATCAGCACGGGGGTGCATATGCGAGAGCAGTTCATGCGCACCTTGAGGTATTCGACGAAACGCTTGAGAAAGGCGACAAAGTGCTCGGCCTTTCTAATATTTCCAGGTATCGCTTCTGTGAGAAGATCATCGGGGAGAACTGGGCGCCTGTTAGTTCTTCGGATTCATGGAAAAAACACTCGGGTTCATATTTACTGGGGTTCGCCATGAATGCGTCTTCGGGGGCAATCTCCGACGCCTCTTGTAGTCCTTCAACTAACTTTGCATACTCATCCTGCAATTTGGCAGCGTCGGTCTTCTTGATCCTTCAAGGACCGTCAGCACCTTGAACAATGGTAAGGACGGTTCCTACTCGTCAATCTTTTCACCGAGCTTTGTCACACTCCGCGCAGCCGAATCGAGCATCGGTCGTGTGAGGTCTATGCTAAGAGATTCGATACACACGTTATCTGACACGTCGCTAAGCCCACTAGTAGAAATGGTTGGCCAGGCTGTACTCACCAATATTGTGGGCTTCGTCAAACACAACGATGGCATCTTTAGACAGCTCCTTCGACACTTGCTCGGCAACCTTCGGATCAATCAGATAATGAAAGGAATATATGATCACGTCGACGAAGGGCATCTGGGAGAAAATCACGAATGTCAACCAACCCTCCGAGTTGCGGAAAACTTACCATTCTTCGCACGGTGAAGTAGGGGCAGGTACCATTGTCTCGGCCATATTGGAGTACGTCCGCAAGGGTCCATATACCGGGGGGTATCAGAGTGCCGGGTTCGCATTTCCCTAGGTTCTACCACAACATTACATCTTCTGCCTTGAGCTTGCGACAGAAATATGGGCACCTCATGCCAGTCACAAAGCTCCACTGATCCAGGCTGCGCACGGCCCTTCTCGCATACCGCAGAGTTGGTGAGGTCGCGACACCGAGCATCGACGACTTTACCCTTCTTTTCCTTGGAAACCTGGATAGAAAAACTTGCGTTTATACAAGGTCGAGGGTGTCTGGTCGCGCTCCAGACGCACCTCTGGGTGTATGCACAAGTTTTTCCGACTCGTCAGGCCGAGACCCATGAAACCCTCTTCCTTTTGCCTCTGTTCAGGGGTTTCAGCACATGATATGCGATATTTCATTAGCCTTTTGAGCTCAGAGAGGGCCTTTTCGATTTCCGGCACGGTACGTGAGCAGTATATGAGCTTGCGTTTCGTCGGATGGAACTGCAAAAGGAGAGGTAACTTTTGTGACGCAACACCGCAACGTCGACATACCTGCTGATACGAAACAATGAGAGATAAGAGCGAGACGGTTTTTCCTGTGCCCGAAGGCATTTCTAGCACACAGTGCCCCTGAGTAGCCCACGTTGATACACGACCACATCGTACAACGAAACTTGAAGCATACCGTAGCATCAAGCGTCCGCTTGAGATCACACATATACGCATATTGTTCTAAAAGAGGGATTAGATTCAGTCCGTCAAGTTGCAGGTTACACCCACCAGGATAAATTCGGTCGTAAGGAAAGATGATCTGAACGGAGTAATGTAAAATTTCTCCAGCGCAAAGCAAGCGCGGCGAGAAACGTACTGGTAGATTGTCGATGAAGAACTTCATAACCTGGTCGGGACTCAAAGGCAGTGATTCGCTCGGACGAGAGTTGCAGCGTTACGCGCCGCTGTTGTTGATCACGTGAATCACACGAGGTTCTGATTCTCGCCAAGAAATTAGATTCAGGAGAATACACTACATAAAATTGTCCGAAATTTCACTAGTTACATAGCGTTCAGTCATGAGACAACTTTCCATAACACTTAAGAGCCGAAAGCCATCTTGAAACGTTGGCACACAACCCAGTCACGACACGATCACCTCAGTCAGATGCAATTTGCTGAGTAGCTGCGTGCATCACTTGTTGAACTGCATCGTTACCGATACTGCGAATCAAGTTGAGTAGCGTAGGACGTCGAATTATCGGAAAGGCTCACTTGCTATAACCATCATTGGGTGAGATTCCCGTCGTATCAGCATTTGGAGAAGTAGGTGTGGTTTGAGTGTTGGGGGAGATGCCAGTAACTCCAGGCGAAATCGTCGTGCCAGTTTCAGCCGTCAAGTTCGATTGACCCCACTGTGGCATATTGTATCTCAGTATCCAAAGTAGGGTAGTCAGTTGGCCATCCAAACCTGATACTGGACAATGCCACCCAACCCGGACGTGATTCCAGCTAGGTTCATTTCAACAGTGAGTTGCACCAGTTCCAACACAACATGTCAGAACGTACTATTTAGCCATCTCGAGTAGCCGTCTGTCTGTTGCTGGTTTGTCACACCATACGTGGACGCTATTGTAACGTATCAGCCGTCACAGGACTTGGTCGGTTTCTCAAAATTACGCACAAGAAGCCATGATTCCAGCTCCTATAGTTCATTTCAACAGTGAGTTGCACCAGTTCCAACACAACATGGCAGAACGTACTATTTAGCAATCTCGAGACGTCTGTCTGTTGCTGGTTTGTCACACCATACGTGGACGCTATTGTAACATATCAGCCGTCACAGGACTTGGTCGGCTTCTCAAAATTACGCACAAGCATTAGAAGCGTATGGTGCAGTGGTCATGTTGAAGGGCACGAAGTCTGCTGCGTTTCCCTGGGTCACCAGGCCGAAGGCTGTGAGTGCCGAAGGCTTTCCAACACTGGGTGAGTTTCGTAGTCAGGCCCCGATCTCACACGAATATGCAACAGACTTACGCAGCTGCAGACTGAGCTTGCTTAAGGATCCAATCATCACCCGAATTCACCGTGTTTGTGTAGGAATCCAGATATGGATCGGAAGGACCGTAAGATTGTTGATTGGGGAAAAGCGTGAAAGAGCCGAAACCAATGTCGGGGATATTCATGATGTCCTGGCTGTCAACTCCATAAGACCCATCGTACACCGAGCCAACACCTCGCTTTTCTTGTTGTCGAGTTGCTGTGCAACAACTGAGTGACTGAAATTCAGAGAGTATTCACGAAGCTTACCAGTGGGTGCCCATCGTCCTCTGATACGGACGCCATCTTGTTTGAGGGCTCCAGAAAGCTTGGCAACTTCTCGGTTACGCCGCCTTGACTCGGCGCGCTCACGGAGTATTTGCTCCGTTGTCACCGGGACAGCCTTGCTGCGCCTCTTTTTGCCCGGCGCGGGAGATACCGATGGTGGGGGAGTAGAGTCAGAGTACAAGGGATATAACTTGGGGCAGCCGGTACAGAAAAAGCCAGATGTCCTAACGTGTGTATTATTCACTGATCAACATCTGTACCTCTCCGGGGCAGCGCCACACTCACCCGGCGGAAATGAGGTGGTTAGGATCAATGGAGCGGATGTGAGCTGCCGTAGTGGCATGCCATTTTGTAATAGTCTCCGTCGTGCAGCTCGGACTCGCAGGGACGGTGGAATTACACCTGACGGTTTTGATGGATGAGCAATTATGATAATTTTTTGCGTGGAGAAATTAGGAACCTTGGATCGTTTGCAAGCTCCCAGCTGAAGATAGCCGGGCTGTTGACATATCGGGAAACAACTTGAGTGGTAAAATTCATAAAGGCGCTCAGGATGGATGGATCTGTATAGAACTGGTCGTGTGTGCTGAGCCCAAATTGGCTGACATAAAGGTCCATGCCACCTGTCCTGCGATGAGAAGCAGATTCTAGAGTGAATACGGCGAGCAACACAGACCATAGTCATTGGACAAGTAATTCCGCGGCAACGAGGCATCAGTGTCGCCGGTGGCATTGTGGCTGCCAGCGACCACGGTGTCATTCGAACGAGGTAGATACCAGTTGTTGGTGAGAGATAAGATGAGGTAAAGTCCATGTTTCTCAGCCATTTGAACGACCTTGTCAAGTTTCTGGAGACCGTTTGCGCCACCGTTGATGGATAATGTTCCATTGCGAATAAGTTGAAACCATGTGCCATTTATGGGGACAGTGTCCACATCTAATTGACCCAGGTGAACATTCCACTCGGAACTAATCCACAAAATGAAGAACTCGCCATTGAATGCCCATAATCGAACGACCTTTATCCCAAGGGCGGAGATATTGCCAAGAGTGTACCAGATGTCATCGTCCGTATTCACGATGGGTAACCAGTAAGCATTAGTGCCAATATATCTAAAGTCACTGCGAGTCGTTCAACGATTGGTAACTGTACAGAAACAAAGTCCTTAGTTACCTGCCATTCACTGTAAACGATCCGCCGTTTGTGCCGACGAAAGGACTGTAGTTTCTCTCTACAGTCGGCCTTGAAGGATACGTAAGAGTTGCGAGCACCAAGTGGCTCAGGAAGAGAAATAAAGAGAGAATAATCATGGTCGGGGCGTCAACGCACACCCAGAACACGCGCAGAAGACGGGCAGGTGGAGAGCTGGGAGAAAGGTATCACCTCTTTTATACAGCGAGGATGATGGGTTAATACACGTGCCCTATGGTTCATCTCCTGTGCATCCTCCATCTAATCGCTCCAGGTATTTCATCTCTCCAGCGGACTGCCTCGGTGAGGAAGTTGGCGGACTGATAGTAGCACCTTCAGGCAGTGACGCTATGGCACAGTATGAAACGCGACGAAGAGCTGGTCTTAGGTGACTGGGGCGTGCTGTAAGTCGCCGTCAGACCTTGCACATGTTTGGAATGGTGTAGTATTAGTTGGGATACGCGCCTGTTGCCACTAGGGGATGACCTGTCCGCCGTGGTTGAAAGCAGATCCAAACAACATGTAAAGTCGGGACTTTTCGTGACCTGATTGGTAGAGGGGAAGGCAACGTGCACGCCATTACGAAGTACGGAGACAATTTGTTACATCGAGTGGTGTTGTTCGATCGTGACCATGGACTGGAGGTAGTTGAACTCCACAAGCACGCCGGCCTCGCCTGCCCTCCCCCTTCCCCCGTTGTCACCTCCGTCGCTGCGTCGAGGATGGTACACCGCAATCACCGTGCACTCTTGTTCTACCAAGAGTGCACGACGGTCGCCGCACGTCATCCCTTGCTCAATCGTGACCTATACCCGTAATACCCGTGTGTCGGCCATCTATGCAGGTCAATGATGACCGTAACTGGTCGCACTAGTATTGTATGGTTGGGGAGCGCTGCGACGTGCCGACTCAATGGATGGTGTGCTGAGTCAGCGCTATCAGCACTCTCTCAGACTCCTCTTCCTTTTTTTTTTTTTTTTTCTTTGGACAAGCGATATTATTAAGCAGCAACTGGCTAACCTAGTCCTACTCAATACGCTAAGGCGGCAGTCGAGACTACCGGTCAGACTCCTCTTCCGATAAACATTCTAAATTTCTAACGACGTTAGCTTGACTCGGAAGTGCAAACGCCACTGGCACCCAGAGAAAGTTGGGTACAGTAAAACGCCTTTATAACCAACGACACATCGTCTAGGTAATAATGGAGCAACATGCCCTGGCGATCCTCACACTTGATGTATGGGACTGGCCCGATATAAAACGGATCCAAGAATCGGGAACACAAAGTGGCAAATCAAAGAGTATCACTCCTAAATTTCTGTACCAGCTAATCGTGGAATCGCAAACGTTCGGTGGTGAGGTACTGCGTCATTTCTGGCACCAACTCGGAAGCTGTGACCCAAAACTGAACGTCAGTAGTCAGTCCAGATTTTTCAGTGACTCGATCGTACAGGCTCACTTTAATCTGTCACAGTCAAAAGGCTCGCGAAGGAAGATTTCGAGTCGGGGGAAGCCTCTTACAAGGTGTTGTTTCGGGAATTGGATCCCAAAGACGTCGACTTCCAGCCTATGTCAGACATGGCAGCGCAATTCTTTATTCATCTTTGAGTCGCATGTGAGTAAAATTCTTGATTGCTTTTCAATGTTTGACTTTTATCAATGTGACAGTCATGAATCCGGGAGGGCAAAATTCGAGGCCAGGCACGGCGTCTTCCGTCAGTGAATATACCCTGGAGGAGACGGAGAAGCTCCTTGAGATAGCCAAAGAAACAGGGAGTTTAGGATCACGAAAACAAGAGGCCTTGAAGATACTGGTACGCATACACTCATCTGGGAGCACAGCATCTTCCTTATCGCTAGAACGAGCAGGCATTTAGACGTGATGGGATAATCTGCCCGTTGACAGGGATGAAATTTGCACCTTTTGAACCTTATGGAATGTGTCCCGCTCTAGCGCATATCATTCCACACGCTATACAGGGCAAGGGCAAGGTTTGTATCGAACTATTGTGATCACCACTTGTATCCTGATAAATTATATTTAGTCGGACACTATGAGGTGTATATCTATGTTTGCCGGGATCGACGTAACAAAAGACGTTGAGAAGTATATGAATGATATCCGTAATGTCATGAATATGCCGCAGGATGCTCATGTCCATTATAATCACTTGATGTGGGGAATCGAGGCAAAGGAAGAGGGTGGAAAGGTGCGATTTTATCAATACTACATCATCACTACTGATCCATTGATTAGGTCAAATATTTCTTTCGAACGGTCCTCACCGTTGCTATGGTCCGCATGGGGGGATTCGCTGTTATAGAGGGGGGCCATGAACTTCATTTCGGACAGGGGCCCGAAAGCGAGCTGCTCAAGAATGGACCCCTCGCGGATCTTTGTAACCTCCAGCTGGCTGTTGCTCGAGTTATGAGGATGAGCGGTGCTGCTGATATAGTCATGGAGTGGAAGGATCAAGCAGATGACGAAGGACTTGATCGTCTCTTCATTGACTCTGAAGAGTTCTGTGAAATGTTGGATGCAAAACTTTTGCTTACTGGCAGAGCCATGGTCCCCGACCCCCACGGTTAGCGGGAGAGGGTTAATAGCCGGCAGGCACGTCTTCGGTCCCAAGCAAATGGACCTGCAGAACTTTTAACTAATACTGTATTTGTGCGTGCCCGACTTGTCTTTGGTCTTGCATTAGCAGTCTTTCCCTTGGCATTCGTAGAATGTCGGCGAGCTGATGACTGAGAATCGAGACATGGATAACGGGCTCTTTTAGGTGTTCACCCTCCGAGTCAGAAATATTGATGGTGTCCGCTCGCTTTCTTTTGCGCTCAGGCAATTGACCAGGACTCTGGGGATGAAACATAGTATCAGGCTTCATGTGTAAACTTCGAATCGTTCAAGTCATTGCTGCTAGATCAAACTAACTATGCAAATGCTTCACTGTCGTAAAGTATTGCTTTGCTCCAATGTCATGTGCCTTCGGGCTCAGGCCACTCGGAAGTGCTTGGAGGGTTTAGCCGGGGGTTGGACTGAGCTGGAGGAGGAAGACTGGGACGGGAACGTACGAGCCGGAACTCGATTAATCTTTCCCTGCGATCACTGCCCATGACGTCGAGTACAAACAGCCAATTGCAATTTACTTCATTTCCTTTCTTGACACTTGTCCGACGCGAGTCGCAAAATGCTACGAACATCTCCTTGCGTGCTCAGGCGTATTGTTCGACCCGTCCTTGCCCGTCCTTGCCGTCGCTACCAATCCCAGGAGACTCGCCAGAGTCAACAAGGCCAGCCTACCCCGTTCATACAGGAACACTTCGTCAACTCCGCGGGGACTGCCATCAGTGTATTCACTCGTTTCGTCAAATTCTCTCTTCTCGGTGCATGTGTTCTTGGACTCACTGGCTTGTCAATTTTTGAGGGCACTCACTTATGGGTCGAGTCCGTCGAGCTCGCGCCAGATCTGGATGATGAAACCCGGCGGTGGGAATGGGACCGAGAAGCTGAGATGTGGACAGGCGGCGAACGTGGTGGGACGGACCCCGCTCTTGGTTTCAGAGCAAGGCATCTTCTACGGGGTTCATGGATGGCAGAAAACTGGGGTATAGGGTCTGCCACATTCTCGGACAATAGGGGCATAGGCAACCTCAATGTCGTCGACGCTCGCTTGGATTTTGCGCAGAATTATCTGGATATGGCGATCCAGATCGCCGAAACGAGGATGACCTCTGCAAAGTTACGTCCGCAAACAATTAACGAACTTCTCGTCCGCCATGGGGCTATACTGGAGCGTATCGGAACAAAGGAGGGTCTATTTGAAGCTCGCTTGAAATACGAACGCGTCTGGGCCGGCCTGGCGGTAAAGGGGACAGATACCGCTCGCATCGCTTCAAAACTTGGAGACCTCAATTTCAGACTCGGTGACTCCAACGACGCATTTGCATGGTGGACGCGATCACTCAGCATGTCGCAAGGAACCCAACAGACCGAAGGCTCTGTCACTCCTACTATTGCTCAACATGCGCCTTCATCTCCATCCGCACAGCGGACGCTCACGTCCACACTAGTCTCACTGTCCGCGTACTATTCTACATCCGGTGAATTAAAGCAGGCTCGGCAACTCCAGGAAAATGCCCTCACTCTGTTGCGTAGCATTCACTCTCCCCAAAGCATATTCACTGCTTCACCGCCGCAAATGTTGCACTCGCTCTATATTCTTCATCGCTCTTCCCTCATTTCCATCCACCATGCCGAGGTTCTCTACGCCCTTCGGTCACCTCGCCAGTCGTCCTTTGATTATTTATCAAGAGCTGCCGAATCTGCTGAACGTGTTGCCTTGGCTCTGACTGGCCTGCCATTCGTCCCACCTGACGCAAAAGGATCGGGTATAGCTCACACACCTGCGTCGGATGCTCCCATTCTTCCGTCGTTTGCCAAGTCGCATGCCATGCGGAAGCCAGCAATGGGGCTGTTGCGGGATGCACGTCGTACCGCTGCGGAAGCGTGGAACTTGATGGGGATTTTGAATGAGCAAGGCGGTGAGATGGGGCGTGCCCTTGAATGCTATGAGCGGGCAGTTGGATGGGGTGGAGTTGGTTCCGATCAAAGCAAGCCAGGTGAGGGAACGTCGGAAGCAGACTGGAAGGTCATTTGGGACAACTACTCGCGAGCCCGCGACACAATATTACGGAAACAGGAAAAACGTTAAAGATGTACGCGATCCGATACATCGTTCGAGATGTCTCGAAGGCTGATTGGCATGATAGGGTTACTATATAGTGACTAAGTGTATGTCCAGCGGGGTTCACCACAGCGTTCGGGACCCAGTTATGAGATACTGGGTGATGAACAACACCGGGAATCGAAATAATGTTGATTGGAAAGTCGACGTATATTGGTTGATGGCCAGGCAGAGATGGAACGACAGATACGACGCTGAAGGCTACTATAATATGAGCCCAGGCTTGATCAACCTGTACATACCCTGAGGGACGCTATCAGATTGCTTGCATGATCCCTCTTCTACGTCAAATAGCGGATCATGAATAGGAATTTACGAAATCCACTTGGATGCAAGGTAAGTATGCGTCCTGCAAACATCGGAAAAAATTGGTACGGTCACGATGGACACAGTCTGGATAAGCATAGAGTACACAACTTGGTCCTTATTCCCTCTTTTTGCAACATTGCATGACGATTCGATTCGTTCCCTCTGTCATTTTCTCCTGAGCGTTTATTACCCACTATTCAGGCGTCGATGGTCATCGCTTCCTCGTCATCATTTTCCGCATCCGAGGCCTCTGGCGACGCTTTCTGCTTCCCTTTGCCATGTCCGCTCGACACGAGAGCTTTCTGTTTCTGCTTATAATTGGCAGGATCGAGCCAAGAAAGTGGGGAGAGGGTGGGGAACGGCGTGAACAAACAAGCAGAAAGATGGAGACGAGACAAGTGTTACCTTGTCACGTCTGACAGTCTTGGGCGCCTTCTTCGCTGCTTGTTTGGGCACTGCTTGTTGAGGCTCCTTTTTGTTCTTGCTGCGTGTCATGTATTTGCTTGGTCCCTAAACACACGTAATCAGTGGAGTCGATTTCGCGAAGTAATGGCGTTACATGAACGCACCACGGTGTTGGCATCGTTTTCTTTGGCGAGGTGGTCTTCGAGTAGGTCTTCAGATGGGTTTCTGGGTGAGTCTTTGGGTGGGATGAGCATTAGCAAGGATTCAAAGGTATCAGAGGGAGCGGCTACCTCTCTCCCATTCCATGTATCGCGCTTCAGCAGAGTTGCCGTATTTCATTTTGTCTCGCAAGTACTGCGCAGCCGGTCGCTCTGGATTAGGCGCCTCCTGCCGCTAAACCAGATATTCGAGCACTATGAGCACCCTGGCCCAGGGTGCTCACAGTGCTCGAATATCCTGGGATAACAGTGATCCAAGAACTGAAATGTTTCGGAGTGAGCGCGCAAGCCTGGATGCGAAGAGACAGTTCTCCGGTCGTTTGCCAGGTCACCTCCAGTTCAGGTTTGTCGAGGCCGAGGTCGGCCACAATTGCAATGTAAGGAAGAGCATCCAAGAAACCCTCATCTGCACCACCGATCTTCAGAATAGTCCTCTCGATCTTGCTCAGCGCATCACCTTGTCAGATATCAGGATCTGGGACATGCAGTCGGCACCACCGCGCCTAGGATCGACTGACTTGAAATAGATAGGAATGACTTTATCAATAGCCGGCTGAACCTGGTAACACTGGATGGCGCATGTCCGCTGCCAGTGTCGCATCGTCCATTCATTTAGGCTGCATAGGGACATCAACATCAATGGGAGACGCAAAAGCAAACAACCTGCCTCAATTGATCAACCGCCTTCCTATCAATTTGATGGATGAAGGAATCCATGGATATCCAGTGTGAAAAATCCAGGTAGGCATTCTTGCCAGTGAATGCCTTCTTGGCCTGGGTGCCCACTTTGAGTCCAAGGTACCGTTTGATCCCTGAACGATAGTAGTGAGGAGGATGGTCAACTAACAAGGAGTCCAAGAATTTGGGTTGGTGGGATCATCCGGTAGTAAGCCACTTTCTTTACATTAGAGACGTCCGAGGTGTGTCCATGCTGGAAGAGGGGATGCATGGCCTCTTTTGATGACTAAGCTCTTGTAAGTTTCTTTGTTTTTCCCCCTCGGAGGTTGATGCTTCGCTTTCCCTCCTCAACGTGCTCCCTCAGGATCCGTCCGCGTTCCACCCCTCTCTCCTTCAGATTCACCTCTACCGTCGCACGTCCATTCAAGTTTCATATAGGCGTCAGCTGGGCTCCAAAGCCTCCGGATCCAAAGCTAACGCGCTTCCATACCGCTTTCTCTGCAGACTCTCAGCTCGGAAAATGGAGGGATACGGTGCTCGTCCACCCCAAGCGTTTGGCGTCCAAAGATGCCGGGGAAGATTTCTTTTACCATACCGAGGCGCGTACTACTCATTTATGCTACCCTGCCTCTCGCTCATTATCTGCAGATGCGCAATGGCTCGGTAGGTAAGCCTTCTTCCTCTCCAACCACCATAACTCACTTCAGTGGCCCGGTATTCAGGGTGTAGCCTTGGGTGTAGCTGACGGCGTTGGAGGATGGGTCGATTCGGGCGTCGACCCCTCCCTCTTTGCTCAAGCTTTAATGTATCACGCGCACAACTACTCTCGCGATTCGTGGGCCGGCGAACCAGAAATAGATCCTA
>JBBPOJ010001405.1:466-13879 GCA_038091395.1 Leccinum rimulosum | reverse complement strand
CCTGCTATAACTGTTTGTTGACACCTGTCAGATCGCTCGAAAGTAATCGAAATCCAGTGTGGACAAGCGGTATACTCAAGTTGCTTTACTGCGGATAGCAAGCAGGTTTTCAGCGGTGGTAATGAAGGGATGATTCGCCGATGGCAAGTGGATGACGGACATGAGGTTGGCTCCGAAGCAATTCAAGCAGGGTCGAGAATCTTTGCCACCGCGATGTCAAGGGATGGAAAATGGCTGGTGTGCGGGTTGAACTCACATCCGTATGCCAGCGTGTGGGATACGGAAACTCATAGAAAAGTTCTGGACATCGCGAGTCCAAGTCACACAGGCTCAGTGTTGTCGGTTGATATTTCTTCCAACTCGACGACATTCGCCACGGGTGGGTTCATCGACAATTGCGCATTTATCTGGAGCACTACCACAGGCGAACGACTTGTGGGCCCGCTGCAGCACGACTCCGCCGTGGTTGTAGTTCGGTTCTCTTCGGACTCTCACCGTCTCGCCACTGCGACCAGAACGTCAATCAGAGTCTTTAACAGCGACAACGGCCATCAGTTGCTCGACATCCCGTGCTCATTCAACTGGCATACCTTATCCTCACCACTTGCTTGGTCAGCCGATGACTGTCAAATTTTTGCTGCCTCTCAAGCGTTGAACGAAGCCAAGTGTTTTGACCCATCCTCAGGGTCATTGCTCGGTACATGGCCTCTTCCTACCACTGGCAGGAGAAGTTTCGACAATTTGTCTTCTATCGCAGTATCGTCCAACCAAAAGTTTATCGCCATTACAAGAAACACTTCGCTATCTTTTCATGATGCCTCGACATACAAACAAATTGGTCCTATGATCAATCACGCCAGTGATGTCTACTCCATGACGCTCTCCCCTGAGGGCACCTACGTTGTGACCGGCGAAGGAAACGGGAAAGTCACCGTGAGGAGTCTTCTTGGTGTCTTGCCGGACTCGTATCTTACAGGAGATGTAAGTGTTTCTGTTTCTGAACGTTGACGAATCTGAAAGTATGAACTCTCCTACTATTCCCTCAGCATCGTGAGTGCGTTAAACTATGTTCATTTTCGCCACTGCTGATTTGTTGGTGTCAGAATTTCCACTCATGCAGATCAGCAAAGAGGCACTTGAGGCTTGGACTCAGGGCGACTTGACTCGCACCGAACAAGTCCTGACAGAAAAGATCCTAGATGTGCAGGATCCTTCTCGTCATGCGCAATACCTCGCTCACCGCTCTCTCGTACGGTCCCGTCTGAAGCAACACAACTTGGCTATAGATGATGCGAAAAAGGTAGCCTTTCGATTGTTTTTGTTTTCGTCACGCATTAACTGGCATCGCACACCAAGTCTGTCGAGGTTCAGCGGTCCACAATCGGTCAGATTGCAATCACGATAGCCCGTGCAGCCAATGGCGACTACGACGCTGCCATGCGTGTATTTGACCTCGTGTTCACGAATGGTTCCTTGCCCGAAAGCAATTTTGTTTTGCTTATCAAGGCACGTGCCTACTGTTCTCATCGCTCTTTGTATTGATTTTTTTTCATGCAGGCCATCGTCCTGTTTCAATGTGGAAGACATGATGAAGCTGTTTCGCGAGTCGAAGACTTGATCGCTGCTATGGAAGACAAAACTGTATATCTCACAGTCCGGGTATGTAAATTCTAGTATTTGATCAGCATGAAATGATGAACGGGTCGTATTCAGGCCCGAATGTACATCATACTCACGGGCATGTCGGTGGAGGAAGGAAACCATGAGCAAGCCGCGGAATGGCTCAGACGCGCAGGGGAACCTGTTGTCCCTCAAGATTGTCCTGAACTGGTCGTCCTCTCACTTGTAAGCTACTTACTCACACTCCATCTTAACCTGACCCACAGTCTTCGAAAGATTTTTGGATGGAAATTTGATGGCCTTGCTATTGAAATCCAGCGGCACCTTCAGCAACGCATGAACATGTTAGAAGACATTGGCGACGTAGCGATGTGTTCTAAGAACGCAGAAGAGGCCATTTCACGTTACTCTGCCGCATTGTCTTTGAATCCTTCAAATCCTGCGCGTCTCTTAGTCAAACGAAGCACAGTTCGCGCAACACTGATGTTGTGGGTTGATGCTTTGAAAGATGCTGATGACGTATGACTTTTCTATCTTTCTTATGTACCAACACTGAGTTTCAACCACTCAGGCAATCGAGGCAGACCCCCAGGGTCCCTGGGGATACGAAAGAAGGCATGCTGCACTGCATGCTTTGGAACGCTATGATGACGCAGCTGATACTATGAAACAAATGATTTCTCTCGAGCGTCACTGTGGAGCCGGAGGAGAAGCAGCGTTATGCCAACTGTTTGAGGAGCTGATGGCTCGTTCGGGCGAGGCAACAGTCCTTGGTTGGACGGGACAGTCTTCATCGTACAACAGCTGTCTCCCTGTCTCCCTTTCCTTTCATCCTCAACCCCCAAAAGCTTCGCTCGCCATTGAAGATGCCGAAATGGATGGGCGCGTCTCGGAATTAACAAGTTCGATGTCTCAGATTGAGGCAATGACTGTCTATCACCGAGTCATGCGCCTGCCAATAGCGCGATTTGTCCACCGGAGATTATACCTGCCATGTATCTTGTTCCCGGTCAAGAAACTCGTCGAGAAGCTTGATGCTGAAAACGGTGAAGGAAAGTGTTTCGGTGCTCGGGTGTCTGGGATCGGCCACATAGTATTTCGGACGTCGGACGCGCTTTCGTTGGTAGAGCCGCGCGAGCTCGTTTTCGTCCATCCCTGGATCCGCGACCTCCGTGATCAACTAGACGAGGTCGGTTGGGGAAGTGCATCGGATAGCGGCGATGAGTCGGAATCGTGGTCTGGTTCGGAGGCCGAAGCGAATTCTCAGTCTCAAGTTGCACCCACTGCAGCCGCTCCTTCTTTGTATGCTGGACCCGTCGCCACGATGGATGACTATACCCGCGCGTTGCAGCTCGTCGTCCGTCTGCAACAGCCATTCCATGCTCTTTTGCTGGAGCAACAGTCCCATGGGGAGTACAAACGGGTCGCTACTGAGCACGAGATCATTTTACCAGGGCTTGAACGCCGTATCAGCTCTGCCAGGGAAATTCGCGTCGGGATCGTAGAGATATCCTAATCGCAGCGCGGGGGGATGTGTAGGATTATTTTGCATACACTTCATTAACCTGACTGACGTTGTACGTTACATATACAATGCCTTTCATTGTAGTCTTTGCTGTTATCATACTCCTCTCTTACATGAAAATGACGAAACGCAAACAACCAAGGTAGCCCTTTACCGAATAGACAACTAGCGAATGCGACTTCTGACACAATTGAAATGGAAAGGTGAATGACGCAAATAATCACGAGGCGGGTGAATAAATGAGGAAGAAGATCAAAACTACAGAACGTTACTTAGTGTCCTTTGAAGCATTCTGTAGTATGGCTTCTTTTACCACGGTCGGCGTATATTAAATGAATGATTATCGACCCATGCGTTCCAGTTGCTTGTGTTGGATTGGTGGAAGCACACCAATCATGAATTCGGAGACAACATAATGAATCTATTTGAGACACGCTGTGGATGTATGGAAAGGAGTGCCCGTTTTGATTGATAGATCTCCAGGGTTTGTATTTCGTGGCCGTGTGGACTCATCAGCAACCCCGAAGAAATAATATCTCTCCAACGGAACCCAACAGGGAGTGAGAGAAAGAGAGGCGACGTGTTCCGTTGGGTAGCGCATCTTGTGAAGCTGGATCTGATCGAGGATCTTGAAGATGATAGACGTTCCAAGGTTCCCTGTACAGTCCATTGACATTAGGACCAAATAGAGACAAACTGCATGTGATTCACGATGACCTCCTGGAGGAGAGTATGCCCCCTTCGAGGACACGATCAGCCATCACGAATATATGTAGTATAAGCACGAGCAATAGAGTAGCAGCAGTATAAAAGAACAACCAACCATAGGGGACAGAGGGAGGACAGCAGGCTGCCCACCCCTCAAACGTGGCAGAAATTCTCACGCTATCACGCATTCCGACAGAACTGGATAAACAAACTTGTCACCCGACAAAGAATAATGCGTGTAAGAAAACTTGCCTGTTTCTTTCGTTCTTAGTCTTGCATCTGGTGGTTTCCGCATTCTCCACCGGTCCTTCTCTGTGGATTCACGATCGTGCTCGAAGTCGGGTGGATCGATCATCGAGTGCAGAACGCGACGTCGCACTCAATGCCTCGAACACTCGCTGGAAGAGAGGACGAACGCGTATTTTCGTACGCATCCCGGTGCCATCGAGCCGTGGTGGTACATAGTGGGGCGAGGTAGGGCTGAGCGGGGACAGCGGATTCTTCTGAATGGGGGTAAGTTCGACTGTACATAACCTCATGGCATGCCTCTAAGCTATAACGGTGGAAGGACACGTAATCGTTACCCCTTCACCCTGTACTCCCACTATCCCGTCACCGTCTGAGCTCGGAGCATAATCAATGCATTCCACAGAAAATGGTAAATATATCCCTAATACCCCCCGACCCGCGATAACTGTTTGTCAATACCTGTCAGATCACTCGAAAGTAATTGAAATCCAGTGTACACGTTCGGTATTCTCAAGTTGCTTTACTGCGGATAGCAAGCAGGTATTCAGCGGTGGTGCCGAAGGGATGATTCGCCGATGGCAAGTAGACGATGGACAAGAGGTTGGCTCAGCATTTCAAGCAGGGTGCGCTATCTGGGCCATCGCAGTGTCAAGGGATCACAAATGGCTGGTGTGCGGGTTAAGTTCATACCCGTATGTTAGCGTGTGGGACGTGGAGACTCAGAAAAAAGTTCTGGACATCGCGGATCACAAAAGCGGAGTGGTGTCGGTTGATATTTCTTCCGACTCGATGACATTTGCCACGGGTGGTTGTGACAAACACGCATCTATCTGGAGCACTACCACAGGCAAACGACTTGTGGGCCCGCTGCAGCATGACTTCACCGTGGTTGCGGTTCGCTTCTCTCCGGACGCCCACCATCTTGCCAGTGCCGTCACCAGTGCCACCGGACAGTCAATCAAAATCTTCAACAGCAGCAACGGCCATCAGTTGCTCCACATCCCGTGCTCATTCAACTGGAATTCCTTCTCCTCACCCCTTGCATGGTCAGCCGATGGCTGTCAAATTTACGCTGCCTCTGAGCCGTCCAACGAAGCCAAGTGTTTTGACTCATCCTCAGGGTCCTTGCTCAGTTCATGGCCTCTTCCTACCGGTAGCAGTTCCATGCGTCTCTCTTCTATCGCAGCATCGTCCAACGAAAAGTTTATTGCTGTTACCAAAAGTACCTCGTTGTCTTTTCATGATGCCTCAACATACAAGCAAATTGGTCCTATAATCGATCACGCCAGTGATGTCTACTCCATGACGCTCTCCCCTGACGGCGCCTATATCGTCACGGGGGAACCAGATGGGAAAGTCACTGTGAGGTGTCTTCGAGGTGTCCTTCCGGACTCGTACCTTACAGGAGATGTAAGTGTTTCTGTTGCTAAACGTTGACGAATCTTAAAATGCGAAACATCCTGCTATCTCCTCAGCGTCGTGAGTGCGTTCAACTATGTTTATTTTCGTCACTTCTGATCTTTTTGTATCAGAATTTCCACTCACGCAAATCGGCGAAGAGACACTTGAAGCTTGGACTCAGGGCGACTTGACTCGAACCGAACAACTCCTGACAGAAAAGATCCTACATTCTCAAGATTCTTCTCGTCATTCACAGTGCCTCGCTCACCGGTCCCTTGTACGGTCCCGTCTGAAGCAATACAACTTGGCTATAGATGATGCGAAAAAGGTAGCCTTTCCATTGTCTTTGGTTTCGTCATGCATTAACCATCGCACACGAAGTCTGTCGAGGTTCAGCGGTCCACAATTGGTCAGATTGCGATCACAATAGCCCGCGCAGCCAATGGCGACCACGACGCTGCCATGCGTGTATTTGACCTCGTGTTCACTAATGGTTCCTTGCCCGAAAGCAATTTTGTTTTACTTATCAAGGTACGTACCTACTCTTCTCGTTGCTGTTTGCATTAATGGTTGGTTCCATACAGGCCATCGTCCTCTTTCAATGTGGAAGACACAATGAAGCTATCTCGCGAGTCGAAGACTTGATCGATGCTATGGATGACAAAACTATATATATCACGGTCCGGGTATGTAAATTCTAGGATTTGACCAGGATGAAATGATGAACAGGTCGTATTCAGGCCCGAATGTACATCATACTCGCAGACATGTCGTTGGAGGAAGGAGACCATGAGCAGGCCGCGGAATGGCTCGGGCGCGCAGGGGAACCTGTTGTCCCCCAAGATTGTCCTGAACTGGTCGTTGTCTCGCTTGTAAGTTGCTTGCTCTTGCTCCATCTTCAGCCTGACCCACAGTATTCGAAAGATCTTTGGATGGAGCTTTGGTGGCCTCGGTATGGAGATAAAGCAGCACGCTCAGCAATGCATGAACATGTTAGAAGACATTGGCGATGTAGCGATGCGGTCTAAGAATGCAAAAGAGGCCATTTCACGTTACTCCGCTGCATTGTCCTTGAATCCTTTGAATCCTGCGGGTCTCCTGGTCAAACGAAGCACGGCTCGCGCAACAATGATGTTGTGGGATGATGCATTGAAAGATGCTGATGATGTATGTCTTTTCTATCTTTCTTATGTGACGGCACTGAGTTTTAACCACTCAGGCAATCGAGGCAGACCCCCAGGGTCCCTGGGGATATGGAAGAAGGCATGCCGCGCTCCATGCTTTGGAACGCTATGATGATGCGGCTGATACAATCAAACAAATGATTTCTCTTGAGCGTCACTGCGGAGAAGGAGGAGACGCAGCGTTGTGCCAACTATTTGAGGAGCTCATGGCTCGCTCGGGCGAGGCAGCAGTGCTTGGCTGGACGGGACAGTCTTCATCGTACAACAGCTGTCTCCCATCCTCACTTTCCTTTCATCCTCGAACCCCCCGAGCTTCGCTCGCCATTGAAGATGCCGACATGGATGGGCGCGTCTCGGAATTAAAAAGTTCGATGTCTCAGACAGAGGCAATGCTCGTCTATGAGCGAGTCATCCGCCTGCCATTAGCGCGATTTGCCCGCCGGAGACTATACCTCCCGTGTATCTTGTTCCCGGTGAAGAAACTTGTCGAGAAGCATGATGCCGAAATCGGTGAAGGAAAGTGTTTCGATGCTCGGGTGTCTGGGATCGGCCACATAGAATTTCGGACGTCAGACACGCTTTCGTTGGCAGAGCCGCGCAAGCTCGTTTTTGTCCATCCCTGGATCCGCGACCTCCGTGATCAACCAGACGAAGTCGGATGGGGAAGCACATCGGATAGTGACGATGAGTCGGACTCGTGGTCTAGTTCAGAGGCCGAAGCGAATTCCCTGTCTCGAGCTGCACCCACTGCGGCTGCTCCTCCCTTGTATGATGGACCCGTTGCCACAGTGGATGACTATACACGCGCATTGCAGCTCGTCGTCCGTCTGCAACAGCCATTCCATGCTCTTTTGCTGGAGCAACAATCCCATGGAGAGTACAAGCGTGTCGCTACCGAGCACGAGATCGTCTTGCCAGGGCTTGAACGCCGCATCAGCTCTGCGAAGGAAATCCGCGTCGGGATCGTAGAGATATCGTAATCACGGCAGCGCGGGGGACATTGTAGGATTTTGTTGCTCACGACCCATTAGCCTGACTATTGTATGGTACATATATGCCTTTCAACGTATTCTTTGCTGTCATCGTACACGTTGTTTCTGTATGGTACGCATATGCCTTTAAATCATCGTAATTTTTGCTGTCCTCGCACTCCTCCCTTACATAAAGAGAACAGAAAATCAGGATGACGACACCCAAACAAACAGTACCGTAGCCCTTTTACGGAATAGATAGCTAGCGAATGTGACTGTTGACACGATGCAAAGATGAAGCAGAGGAATGAAGAAAATGAACATGAGGCGGGTGAAGAAACGAGGAAGAAATAAAAACAGAATGTTCGAGTCCTTTAAAGCGTTCTGTAATATGGTTTCCTTCTCCGAGCACGGTGGATACTGAATGACTGATTGTCCCATCCGTCAGCTGCGTTGAACTGGTGGAACCAAATCAATCATGAGCTCAGAGACAATATAATGAGTACTTCTGTTTGAAACACGTTGTGGATACATGGAAGTTTAGTTTGCGTAAATCTCCAGAGTAGCTTCAACTTTATCGACACAATTGTATCCGATCTTTAGCTTGCGAGAACGATAGTTCGTGCTCTATCGAGTTTGTTGCGGACCTTGCGGTATATGCTCGATCGGCCAGTACTAGGCGTTAAGTTCTTCGTCGGTGAAACGGCTTCACAGATGATGAACTGAAAGCCGTTCTGGAGTGTCTTCGTCTGCTTAACAATTGTGGATGTGTCGCTGGAATCTGAAATAAAGAGGACGGGGCGGCACAAGCAAAAGAGACAGAAGGGGGATAGACGGGGTAGTTGAGGCGGTGTATTATATGAGAGTGTCGGTTGCGCTTTCGATGTTGCTTCGAGCGGGACCTATAGCAATCTACGGCAGGCTCATACGGTGCATCTTGCAAGCTGCCCTAATTCGTAGCCAAGGCAACTTGAACGACAATGATGGATACGAACTCGTCCAACTGCGCAGGATTGACGGAACTGAGCCCAAACCACGCCGCCCTCGAATCTGGTTCCAGTCGCAGCCAGAGCTTCATTGATCGCGAGGTAGTCCATTTTTCCTTAAGATAAAGGATAGGCGCGTGCCTAAAGATGGACCGTCTGATCGAAATTACAGTGAACATTGCAAAGCAAACATGAACAGAAAGAACCCTTGGGGCATCGTCTGCTAGCTAAAGACGACGGAGAGCATGATATTTCGTTCGTTGGTCTGAGTCTTTTTGTGTTTTCTGGTCTCCGGCTCTCCGCGCTGAGTTCAGTGTGTCTCCACAGCTCCTTCTCAGTGGATTCACGAATCACGATGATCGTGCTCGAGGTCAGGTGGATCAATTATCGAGTGGGCAACACGACGTCGCGCGCTCAATGCCTCGAACATGCGCTGGGAGAGGGCGAACACGTGTTTGCGTACGCATATCGGTGCTATGAAGCCGTCTTGGTAGAGGGGCGAGGTAGGGGCGAGCGGGGACAGCGGAGGACTCTGAATCAATCAGAATCATTGGGAGGGTTCGACTGTAGTAGCCTCATGGCAAGCCTCTAAGCGAAGGCGGGAGAACGGCGTAACGTACTAATCGTTACCCTTGACCCTGTACTCCCATTATTCGTGCCGCATCACTGTCACCCGTCAGAGCTCCGACAATGGATTCCACAAAAAACGGTAAATAGATCCCTAAGGTCCAATACCCCCCGGGATGACAGTTTGTCGACACCTATTAGATCGCTCGAAAGTAATTGAAATCCAGTGTGGACAAGTGGTATACTCAAGTTGCTTTACTGCGGATAGCAAGCAGGTCTTCAGCGGTGGTTCTGAAGGGATGATTCGCCGATGGCAAGTAGAGGACGGACATAAGGTTGGCTCAGCAATTCAAGCAGGGTCCGTTATCCGGGCCACCGCGCTGTCAAGGGATGGCAAATGGCTGGTGTGTGGGTTGAACTCACCTCCGTATGCCACTGTGTGGAATGCGAAAACTCAAACAAAAGTTGTGGACATCGCGAGTCCGAGTCACACAGGCGCAGTGTTGTCGGTTGATATTTCTTCCAACTCGACGACATTTGCCACGGGTGGGTATGACAATTGCGCATTCATCTGGAGCACTACCACAGGCAAACGACTTGTGGGCCCACTGCAACATGACTCCGCCGTGCTTGCAGTTCGGTGCTCTCCGGACACCCGCCGTCTTGCTACCGCTGCGAGCGGAAAGTCAATCAGAATCTTTCACAGCGACGATGGCCAACAGTTGCTCGATATCCCGTGCTCATTCGTGCAAAAGTTAAACATCTCCTCACCACTTGCTTGGTCAGCCGATGGCTGTCAAATTTTTGCTGCCTCTTTTCCGTCCAACGAAGCCAAGTGTTTTGACTCATCCTCAGGGTCATTGCTCAGTGCATGGCCTCTTCCTACCGGCAGCGGTTTCACGCCTATCTCTTCTATCGCAGCATCGTCCAACCAGAAGTTCATCGCCGTTACCCGAAGCAACTCGTTGTCTTTTCATGATGCCTCGACATACGAGCAAATTGGTCCTATAATCAATCACGCCAGTGATGTCTACTCCATGACGCTCTCCCCAGAGGACGCCTATGTTGTCACGGGCGGATACAAAGGGACAGTTACCGTGAGGAGTCTTCTTGGTGTCCTTCCGGACTCGTACCTTACAAGAGATGTGAGTGTTTCTGTTGTAAAACGCTGACGAATATTAATGTGTGATCTCTCCTACTGTCTCCTCAGCGTCGTGAGTGCGTTCAACTATGTTTATTTTCGTCACTTCTGATCTTTTTGTATCAGAATTTCCACTCATGCGAATCAACGAAGAGACACTTAAAGCTTGGACTCAGGGCGACTTGACTCGCACGGAAAAGGTCCTGACAGAAAAGATCCTAGATGTTCAGGATCCTTCTCGTCATTCGCAATACCTCGCTCACCGGTCTCTCATACGGTCCCGTCTGAAACAATACAACTTGGCTATAGATGATGCGAAAAAGGTAGCCTTTCAACTGTTTTTGGTTTCGTCACGCATTAACTAGTATCGCACACCAAGTCTGTCGAGGTTCAGCGGTCCACAATCGGTCAAATTGCAATCACAATAGCCCGCGCAGCCAATGGCGACCACAATGCTGCCATGCGCGTATTTGACCTCGTGTTCACTAATGGTTCCTTGCCCGAAAGCAATTTTGTTTTGCTTATCAAGGCACGTACCTACTCTTCTCGTCGCTGTTTGTATTAATACTTCGCTTCATACAGGCCATCGTCCTGTTTCAGTGTGGAAGACACGACGAAGCTATTTCACGAGTCGAAGACTTGATCGATGCTATGGATGACAAGACTATATATATCACAGTCCGAGTATGTAAATTCCAGGAATACTGACCAGCATGAATTGACGAATAGGTCGTATTCAGGCCCGAATGTCCATCATACTCACAAGTATGTCGCTAGAGGAAGGAGCCCATGAGCAGGCTGCGGAATGGCTCAGGCACGCAGGGGAACCTGTTGTCCCTCAAGATTGTCCTGAATTGGTGGTCATCTCACTTGTAAGTTGCTTACTCTTACTCCATCCTCAATGTGACCCACAGTATTGGAGATATTTGGATGGAACTTCGATGGCCTTGGTATTGAGATAAAGCAGCACGTTCAGCAATGCATGAACATGTTAGAAGACCTTGGCGACGTAGCGATGCGGTCTAAAAATGCAGAAGAGGCCATTTCACGGTACTCTGCAGTATTGCCTTTGAACCCTTCGAACCCCGCGCGTCTCTTGGTCAAACGAAGCACAGTTCGCGCAACATTGATGTTGTGGGATGATGTATTGCAAGATGCTGACGACGTATGACTTTTCTTTCTTCTTATGTGACGACACTGAGTTTCAACCACTCAGGCTATCGAGGCAGATCCCCAGGGTCCCTGGGGATACGGGAAAAGGCATGCCGCGCTGCATGCTTTGGAACGTTATGATGATGCAGCTGATACGATGAAACAAATGATTGCTCTCGAGCGTCACTGCGAAGCAGGAGGGGACGGAGCGTTGTGCCAATTGTTTGAGGAGCTGTTGGCTCGTTCGGGCGAGGCAACAATGCTCGGCTGGTCCGGACAGTCTTCATCGTACAACAGCTGTCTCCCTGTCTCCCTTTCTTTTCGTCCTCGAACTCCCCAAGCTTTGCCCACCATTGAAAATGCCGAAATGGATGGGCGCATCTTGGAATTAAAGAGCTCGATGTCTCAGACAGAAGCGATGCTCATCTGTGACCGAGTCATGCGCTTGCCATCCGCGCGATTTGTCCGCCGGAGACTATACCTCCCATGTATCTTGTTCCCGGTCATGAAGCTGGTCGAGAAACTTGATGCCGAGATCGGTGAAGGAAAGTGTTTCGGTGCTCGGGTGTCGGGGATCGGCCACATAGAATTTCGGACGTCGGACACGCTTTCAATGGCAGAGCCGCGCAAGCTGGTTTTCGCCCATCCCTGGATCCGCGACCTCCGTGATCAACTAGACGAGGTCGGTTGGGGAAGCACATCGGATAGCGGCGATGAGTTCGAGTCGTGGTCTGGTTCGCAAGCTGACGCAGATTCTCAGTCTCGAGCTACATCCACTGCGGCCGCTCCTCCATTGTATGCTGGACCCGTCACCACGATGGATGTCTATACCCGGGCATTGCACCTCGTCGTCCGTCTGCAGCAGCCATTCCATGCTCTTTTGCTGGAGCAACAATCCCATGGGGAGTACAAACGGGTCGCTGCT
This sequence comes from Leccinum rimulosum, assembly GCA_038091395.1. NCBI lineage: Eukaryota > Fungi > Basidiomycota > Agaricomycetes > Boletales > Boletaceae > Leccinum > Leccinum rimulosum. The sequence goes on along the minus strand of JBBPOJ010001405.1, from coordinate 1,450 downwards.
GAGCACGAGATCGTCTTGCCAGGGCTCAAACGCCGCATCAGCTTTGCCAAAGAAATTCGCGTCGGGGTCGTAGAAATATCATAATCGCAGCAGTGCAGGGGGCATCATGTGTAGGATTCTGTTGCCTACACTCCATTAACCTGACTGACGTTGTATAGTACCTATATGCCTTTCATCGTAGTGTTTGCTGTCATCGCACTCCTCTCTTGAACCGTGCATTCATTATGTACATAACTGCGTGATGGTGCGTAAGTGGTGAGTACTTGAATGTCCGCGTGAACTGCCGTCTCGGATGTACCACTGTGCCAACAAAATATATGTTTATCAGTCAGAGAGAGGAGGGGAATGGTCATATAAAAGTTGAAGCAGATATCGAAGACGCGTTCCACGTTAGTAATCTGACCACATTGATGGGAGGGCAACCATGCATCATGCATCACTGTGGGTGCCCGCTGAGGCTCCGTCCCCACCGTGGGCCCATGATGTCATGCGCACATTTTACGTACTTTGAAGTCGTCACTGAGCCACTCTTTGACAAACTACTTGGCTCTCGGCTTACTGATGGGTAGCAAACACGTGGATATAACTGGTAGATTTTGTCCTGAAGCTTGAAGCTGAAGACCTGAACGCGGCCGTTTGTGCGCTCAGCGGCTGACGAAGTTCTGCCATGCTTGTTTTGGTTATAGTAGACCGCTCGACCAATCAGGATCGAGTGAGTTTCCCGCCGACTTCTCAGCTTCTTTCTCGTAAATCTACCGTGATGCGGCAAAGCAAGACGTTGATACATACTTACGATGCTGACTGAACTCAAAGATTGCCAGCGCTGACGGGCCTGGAACAGGTATAGATTCACGCATCGCGGGTTTGATCTCAGGCCTTTGGGGCCAGTCCAAGTCGGTTCGGAGTAACAGATCCGATACTAGGGCCACATGTGGACCACCAGTGTGAACTCCGTCCGAACTCGTTAGCCGTTATGTTGACGCT
>JBBPOJ010001404.1:0-13885 GCA_038091395.1 Leccinum rimulosum | reverse complement strand
CCTTTCGAACTTGTGCTTACTGTTAACGTACTGTGAATTACTTTTTGCTCGGCAAGCAGCATAAGCTCCGATAAGCTCTCGTTAAGTACGTAAGTGTTAATTCAGCAATGTGGCCAATTGCTGATGTATTTGTGCAGATCTTCCGCCATAATGAACGACCAAGCACGCGCGGAGAGCATCTAGTATCTATAATCATTAGGAAGTCGGTTGCTGATTTCTTGGAGTTGTCCATGACGCGATGAATGCGACGTGATCAAGGACACTAGGGGGACGCGCTTTAATATTGATCACGGGTTTTTATTTTCATCTGCGGTAATTACACTTTTTCTAAGTACTTCTCGTCAGTTTCTGCCAAGTCCAAACCAACCCATCGTGGCGCTTGACGGTTGCCGGATCCCATACGGACAGCTACAGTAGAGACAAGCAAGTCTATATGATCTAAGTGTATCGGTTATTCAAACTTGGTTTTAGCCTCATCGTGGGCCCGTGACGAGCATGAAACTGAAAAACTAGTTACTCTAGTCCGGCCGGGCACTAATCAAACAACGTCGAGTAGTTTACCCATTATCCCCGACATGGTTGTATGTATGTGTAATCAAAACCTGCATGCTAAAACAATAAAGAAACGAACCCAAGAGGGACGTGCCCCCGGGGAAGCCTCAGCGTAACAACCAAACGGACACAGAACTTCGGGCAAAGGTAACTTTGTCAACGTTTGGGCTTGACCTTGCCCCTGGGCTGCTTGCTCGACCGCATCAACACCGACGTCGACGTCGTCGCCCTCGCTTTTTTCGGTTTGCTGACCGATATAAGCTTGTCCGCGCTGATGTCGTTCTCGTCCGCCTTCTTGCCCGACTCGTCGTCCGATGCATCCGGGAACTCGTCGTCGACCTGTGGGGTGTGTCGTCAATGAGTCGCTTCAACAATGAACGACGAAACAAGGCAGAACACGTACGTCAAACACCTCCTCGAGATCAGGCGCAGGTCCAGCCGCTAGTTTCTTCGGCACCTTGCCCAGATCCGCCGCTTTATAAAACGGTATAGGATGATCTTTTGCATTGTATCTACGTTCGTCGTAGCGTGGTTAGCGCATCAGCAAACCGAGAAATGCATAAGAGGAGTTCACTTTTTCGTAAACGACGTCTTGGTCGCCGTTGAAATCTTCTTCAACACCATCTCGTCCTTGTTCTGGTCGACCCCAAGTTCGACGATCGTATCCCAGTCCTCGCGGGAGAGATAATACTTGTCCATGCGCTCAATGATCTCGTCGACTGCCGACTACAGTTGTATAATCGGGTCAAATTCATGCAACAAGTCCGAAACCGATCAAAGAACCTACCGAACCCTCGTCCACCAACGGCTTCACGATCCACGGGAATAGCGCAGGAATATAAGACTGTCGTATCTCCGTCTTGTCGCCCGACACCTTGAGTCGCATGTGGATCTGCACCTCGCCGAGCTGACGAGCTAGTTTTGCTTGCTTCGAGTTCTGGCCGAGCCATCTTGGGATCGTTCGCGCATCAGCAATGAAAAAGGCTTTACGTTTGACCAACGACGTACTGTGGGAATCCCATCTGGTTAGCTCCACCCCAACCCATGCCACTTCCATACATGAAAGATGCAGGTCGCACAGTCGAGCACACGGCATGCAGCGGCATTAAAGCCCAGTGCTGTTCCGGTCTACAAGCAACAACTAAGGGTGAACAAGCGTTTAAGCATTTCGACGTGTACGATACGAACCCATGTATGAGCGCATCCACTAGGTCAGCATCCGATATAGAAGACGCTGCTTTATCCATCAACTGAAGATGCTTCAATGTTTTCGGTGGCCCACTCAGATCTCTTATTCTGGCAGGCTCGGTCTTGAGGTAGTTTTCCTGTATTTAGAAACGTGTGAGATGAAGACCTCTAGGACATTCTTCCAAACCCACCTGAATGAACAGTGGGACGAATGAGTGATCATGGAAGTACAGCTCCATCTTATCTCCCAACGTTTCTCTCGCCGTACGAGAGAAGAGGTAAGGCCCAAGAATCTTGTTCGTGACGTCGAAAGGCGTCATGATGGTGGTTTTCTCGTTCATCCTTGTGCTGCAACAAATTTCAACATAGAGCGCCGCGAAAAACCATCGGAAACGCACAGATCCTTGCTTTCGTCAAACGTCATGGTGTTGCTAGATAGTCGCCAAGTCGAAAGCATATTCAACACTTGTCGGATGTCAGACTGTACTCCAGTAATGAGCTGGTCTACGACGTTGGTCGGGATTTTCATCTTCTCCCTAAACATTGTAGACAACGTCAGATATGACATCACCTCGTGCGGATATACAGAGACGTACTTGAATAAGATGCTCAGAATGCGGGAACGAATAGCACTCGCTTCGGGTCTGAATCCATGCATGAATCGACGACAAGAGCAAGGCCGTTTCGCGCGACATACCTCCTAAACGGAAGACTGAACGCGTTGCTCTTGAGGGGTTTCAGTTTTAGAGCTCCAGCGTCGTTGGCTATGCAAATGATTGGAATCTAGAGAGGGATATGGCGGACGTGACTCGGCGCTCTCTGGCCTACATGACGGCACACACCTTTGTCTTCTTGATCAACGCGTTCAGAGCACCGACGCCTCCCCTGTCACCCGCAGACATACCGTCGACCTCGTCCATGATGAGGCAGGTCTTGTCAGTGATGGTGATACCGAGCGCGTTCTTTGCCTAGCAACCCAATCCGCCCTTGAGCTCCCCATGCAACGAACACGACCGACGGATGCGTACCTCGTTCCCGCCCATCCATCCATCCAACGACGTATTATTGACATTCATTCCGTTCTGGAGACCAGAGAGATCACGACACAGCACGTTCCTCGAGTTCTAGATGCTCACCTCGACGAGTTTCTTGCTCCTTGTGTCGCTCGCATTGAGCTCGATGGGTGTAAACCCCTCGAGCTTCGCACACAGGTGCGCGCTCGTCGTCTTGCCAATACCCGGAGGCCCAGATATGAGGATAGCGCGAAAGATGTTCATGCCGTTCTTGCCAGGCTTCTTGAAGTCCGACTTTAAGCTCGACGGCCTGTATCACGCGGGGGTCGAGCGGAGGGGCATGAGAGAGACGGAGGATGCGAGGGCGGAGAAAGACGCACCAGTCGTGCAGCCATTGCTGTAGTTTCTCCACCTGACCCTTGTTCCCGCAAATCTCCTTCATCGTCTGAGGTGCATACCGCGTCGTCCACAGCTGCGACGCCGGATCCGGTTTCGCGCGGGCACTATTACTATCGCGTCAGACGCGACAACGCGACCGAAAACAAAAACACACCTCCCGTCATTCCCAGACCCAGACGCCGCCTTTCCCTTCCCCTTCCCCTTTCCCTTGCTGGAACCCGCGTCAAGCCTCTCTCGCTCCTCGAGCGCCTTGGCAGCCTCCTTGATCGCATTCGCCTCTTTCTCCATCTTCTTGCGCGTCTTGTCGTCGAGCTGCGCACCCCCCGGCCCACCAGGTCCCACGCGCGTCCCAATGAGCGCGAGGAACTCGTCTTCGTCGAGCGTTTTCAGTCCGTGTTTCTTGAGTGCGGCGAGCTTGGACGGTCCGGCGTTGTCACCGAGGACGACGTAGGACGTCTTGGAAGACGGCTGCATCGTGACGCGTCTGTAGGAGGTCATGTACATATATTATATTGCACGTCGTAGTCGGACTCACCCGCCATGGCGTTTGGCGAGGTCGATTGCCTCTTCGCGGGAGAAGGAAGAAAGTTCACCGGTGAAAACAAAGGCAAGTCCAAGCAGACAGTCGGGCGATTTTGGCTCTGGGACTGGCTTGGAACCGGGCGCGCTAGGACCGGCAGCTTTGGCGGCCTTTGCAGCAGCCCAGTTGAACTTTGGTGGCATTCTTGAGAAGTTCAAACAGCGCCACAAGTCAATTACCATAATTATCAGCAAACTAATCCTAATCACTGTCGCTACTGTCGTTGTTCCCCTCATCCTCGCTCTCGTCCGTAGAACTTTCCTCCTCGCTCTCCTCCTCAGCCACCGCAATCTTCTTTACAGACCCTCCACGCATAGCAGCCATCTGTCCAGCCAGCGAATCCTCCTCGGGGTCCGAAATCTCGTCCTCCGGCGTTTGCTCCTCAGACACGAGCGCAGACACGTCGTCGATTTTGAACTATTTCGTGTACATTCAGTGTCTGTCACGAATAAAAAGAATCATGAACTCACCGAAATCGGGCGACACGTCTCCTCCCCAACGATCGTGTCGCTCACAAAGTACACCTTCCACGTAAATAGTCCGACGTTGGCTGGCGCCTGGAACTGCATCTTGTAGCACCTGTAATTCCGCTCCTTCGATGGGTTCGAACGAGGCACGTCAGTGATCTTCATTGGAGGGACAACGATCCGATTCGATTTATCGTCGGCGAGAACGAGCCACCACCCAGGTTTACGGAGCTACAGCTGAAAGTCAGCACGTGCGTTCATACGTAAACAGAGTCGCACGTACTCCAGGCCAGTGTGGAGCGTGTGCATATCCTGCACCCTCTCCTTCCAGTTCCTCCGCGTCTCGCCGGGCGGTCAAAAACTTTTCATCGAGTTCCTCGTTCTTTTTCACGGACTTGGTGTCCTGCACCGCAGACGGCGAGGTCGTGCCAGGTTCCTTGACCCGCAGTTTCACCAGCAAGAACACGATAGATGACGGAGTGACCAGCCGTTCGCCAATCACTAGTAAACGGTGTTTACTTCAAAGCGCGCATGATGCAAACTATATCGTACATACCTTTGAATCCCAAGTCGACCACCTCCAGAGTTTCCAAACCTTGTAACGCTTTACTAGCCTCTTGAGAACGTTCGTCACCTTTCTCTTTCAAGTCGCGCACAACCGCTGCAAGGTCCTGCTTTCCAGAGCTCGAGGATGTACTGTCAAAGCCCGGCAACTGTGCTTGCAGAGGAACAGCCTTGCCCGGGACCAACGCCTGCGCGAGATACGCGTGGAGACGCATGATACCAAGGGCCGGTGCAAGCCAACTCCGAGCAGACGCAATGTTCAAGAACGCATTGAGTAACGTGGGTGTTTGAAGAAGCAACGTCGTTTGCTCTGATTCTTGCATATAAGTGCACATCTAGAATGGACCCGACAGAATCCCTACCTTGTTCCAATGACTTCGAACCAAGATCCAGTCGCAAAAAGTGAGCATAGAGCAAGGCCAGCGCGCGTTGGGTATTTTCATCATTTCCGACGGCCGTGCTCATCGCCTTCCACTCGCCACCCACTTTCTTCTCGACCTCCGCCACCACCTTCCTCAGATCTCCGGTATTCTTGGCCCGCGACTCGTACCTGAACGAGCTTCCAAAAGCCTTGATGATGTCGTCCATTCCACTGCTTTCCTCGACGCCTTTCCAGAAGCACTCTGCAGTGCTTGCCTCGATACCATCCTTGGTCTTTCCTCTGCTGCCAAACCACCAGCGTCCGACCATGCCAGGGAGCAAACCACCGACGAGGACTGCGTAGATTCCCAAGACCCACACGTTGTATTTGCTCTCGATGATCCACGAAGGAAGCGCAATGCCCATAGAAACCTCTTGCCGGCCATCGGGGTGACCATACAGCTCGTAGTTGCGGCGAATCGTTTCATCCGTCAGACTAGCCACGCGCGTTGAGCGTCGAGCACCGCATAAACTGAAGATGACTCACGATTTGTAGGCCTTTGTGATGTCAACGAAGCGGTTGGCTATCTGTTCCGCCGTCTCGTTGACGGTCGCCTTCACCTTGTCTGGGTGACTTCGACAAGGCGGTCAGCACGTGCCAAAGACCATGTGACGATACGCACTATATTTTGGAGAGCTTTTTGAAGAGCGACTTGATTTCCTTTTCCGTGACACCCTGGACACGACGTGAATGAGTGGGGCGGGGAACGGACGCTCGGCACGTACGGTAGACACGCCCAGTATCTCATACGGGTTGTATACTTTGTTGTCCGGGTCAGCGTTGGGTGCTTTGAGCACCAAGAAGGCGACGAAGGCCCAGCCTGCTACGAGGATCATGGATCTGAGGGGGTGTGAGCAACACGCAATGAAGCATGAAATCAGACACACCTCCGGGTAAGTTTAGGACTGAATATAGACCCTCTGTTGGCGGTAATGACCTTTTGTCTGCGGTCGAGACAGGCTTTGCAGCGACATCCCTGTGTCTGTTGTTCGGGTCGCTCTAACAAAAAAAAAAAAGGTCAGCGTTGTGAGTGGGTGAGCAAGACGCGGACAGACTTGAATATATGCGTGCAGCGGAAGCGAAGGTGAATGGGATGAGGATGATGACGAGTACGGTGATGAGAAAGTAAGCTGCCATGTTACCGGCCTCGTCATAGTGGTAGTTGGCCATCGCAGCGGTTCGAGTGAAAAGCTGCGTTTGGCGTTTGACGTGGCTCTTTGACCGTGCGAATTCAGGGGATGCCTATATGCGCAACAACCGTTGCCGCCTGCGTTCGTTCCATGTGGCTTTCTCCATAGTCACGACTGCACTCCCGAAATCGCTCTATCCGGCCCGTTCTATGAGCAATCATCGAGCCCGAACGACGTCACACGACTTTGGACACAACGTACACAAAGTCACGCCCGGATGATGGACACTACATCTGTCTCGATGTGACAGCACTCGCGATCCTAACGAGCACGAATGGTGTGCTGCCAGTGGTTACGAAACCCAATATACCCATGCCAAGGTCGAAGAGTATAAGATGGCACTCATCCTCTTTGATCTTAGCTGAGTGTTATCAGTGGCAGGGTGCTACATCCTGTAGAGCCAAGCCAGGCTGAATCTGGCACATTAATATTGATGCCTTGCTATTCAGGAACTGGTCCAGCTGAGACCATTAAGGTTGGTGAAACTCAGTTGGTCAGCACAAAGTTCAGACAGAAAGTTTAATGTTTCAGTGATTTGAGGTGGCAGAACAGGACAACAGGACAACAGTGCATAGTATGCATATGGTTCGACTTATACCTTGCTCCTTCGTGCCAACCAGATCCTGTGTAGTTGACTGCGTTTGCGCAGGCACTCTATGATCGCCTCGACTGTCTTTGGCACCCCTCTACCGCTGATGCCTTGAAATCTTAACATCTGATCAGCAGATTGTTATCAGCGGTGCTGACAGCGTGGAATGCAACACGCCCCTATTCAATGTTCCTGCAGGGTGTTGCATCCAGCACCTCGGTCACTGCCAAACCCTATGTCGGTAAGTAGTAGGTGCAATGGTTTTCTAGAATTCAATATCGATGCTGGCACTCATGTGTCCTACTCATCCATGTCGTGTGCACTCGTCGTGCAGACATTACTCCCACCGTTGGCATTCTGCCTTAATGCCCGCCATTGTGTTCACGCGCTCCTGTCGGCCACGTCTTCACTGGAGTTACCATTGTCGGCCTTCCCTGATCATCGCAGCGGGAAGGGTGTCCGGTGTCTGATCCACGCCACCCTCGTGACCCATGCACCGAAGATAAGATCACGCCAGGTCACCGGATCCAACTCTCCTCTCACCACACAGCCCGTTCATTGAGCATTCCGTACAATGCCTGCTTTAATGCGGACGGGTCGACCCAGCAAGCAAGCGGACTTTGATTCGCTTCGATATCACCGTTCTATATAAACCCGCACGATCGGTGAGCAGAACGCTATTCTTTGCTCTCTACGTCGATAATCATGACTGTTCCCGTTTCGAACTACAAGCCTCAACCAGGTCATCCAGGCAATCTCACCCCCGCCCAACAAAATGCTCTCGACTCGCTCAAGAAACAACTCACGACTGAGGGACATTTCGTCCCGAAGAGAATGGACGACTCTATGCTGCTCAGGTGCGTCCCGTGCGCCGTGCCCATCCATCCATCCCCTCGCCGAGGTGACCTCGACCGGTACTAATGGATTTACCCGTTCACCCGCCATACTGTAGATTTTTGCGAGAGTGCAAGTTTGACGTCGGAAAGACGAACACAATGGTGTTGTCCGCCGAGCAATGGAGAAAAGAGTTTGGCGTCGACGACATCGTAAAGTAGGTCGCGCATCGCTTTCTAATTTTCCAAGATCGACGACTCAGTCTACCTCAGGAACTTTCATCTCACGGAAAAGAAGGAGGTGAACGCGTGTTACCCCCAGTACTACCACAAGACGGACAAGGTACGTCGAAAACGACCACGTATTGATGCCTCGCCTGCTTACCCACTCCCCTCTCAGGACGGACGGCCAGTCTACATCGAGCGTCTCGGCAAGATCGACGTCGACGCGCTCGAAAAGATCACGACCCCAGACTACCTCCTTCGCCGCTTCGTCCTCGGCTACGAAAAATTCTTCAGTGACCGCCTGCCCGCATGCACCAAAGCTGTGGGTCACCCCGTCGAGACGTCGTGCACCATCCTCGACATCGGTGGCGTGCACATTGGGTCCCTGCTCGACATCAAAAAGTTCGTCAGCCAGACGGCCAAGATCAGCCGTGAGCGTTACCCCGAGACGATGGGCAAGTTTTACATCGTGAACGCGCCGCACGGGTTTTCGATCACATGGAAGATGATCGAGATGTTGTTGGATGAGGAGACGGTGCAGAAGATACATATCGTGGACGCTGAGCACGTCAAGGAGACGTTGCTTGCGCAGATATCTGCGGAGAATTTACCAGCTGAGTTTGGTGGCGTGTGTAAGTGTCCTGGTGGGTGTGCGTCGAGCGATGCGGGTCCGTGGCAAGTCAAGAAGTAGGTTTGGTGAGTCTGCGAGACGCAACAGGAACGAAAAAAAGAGTGGAGTAGACCATGTATAATACATAATAACCGGAGAGCAAGTGTCTACGTAACTTAGTACTGATGGATAACAATTCTACAATCACCTAGAGCCGTACTAGTGACCAAAAACGATGCTTTTGGATTCGACGATGCAACTGATATCATTAGCATCGCCCGTCCAATGGCAATCACAGGCGATCAATTATTCCTCGATTATCTCCTTCAATGTTTCCGCCGGAACTCGGGGCTTACAGTGGAGACCGATAGGATACGTTTTACCGTTCTGGAACCCCAAGTCGTCAATCGTCTTAGACTCGTCCGGACACAGAGATAACAAACGCCCAGAGGATGACGGCGGTGTTGATGTAAATATACCTATGTTCGTTTGTTGCTCCATCAGTTTTCTCAAATATTATACATGAAGGTCAAATGGACTTGCAAGTTATTGGCAATGTGTTGTCCGGACAAACCCTAGAGTATGTTGTCAGCAACACCCATCTTCCATGCGTATAAATTCTCGAAATATCTTACCGTCTGCCGAAACCAAAGTAAGGAAATTTGAGATCCTCTCTCACTTTTTTGTCCGACGTTATCCATCGAGCCATAACAAAACTGTCCGGGTTCGGAAAGACCTCCAGATCGCGAGAGATGGACCTTTTTAGTGGAATGCGTGTACACCATCAACAAGGACGAAGGTCCCGAATTGAGGTCACTCTGTGTAACGTGGACGTCATTGTAAACAAGTCTAAAATGGTGATCGACGAGAAGCTCACCATGTCGGACTTGGCTGCATCCAATACACAATGGAAAAACGAGTTATCCTCGATAAATCCCTCTCGTCCATCATGATACCAGGGTATATATTTCAACCAGGGCAAGCTGTCAACGAGGTAGAAACCGGGACGTATTGTCGTGATAACCCTCCTGAGCGACCTCCGGGCTTCCAGAACATTGAGATGCGACGCATCCGAGTCAGTATTCGTATTACGTCCATATGTTAACTTGAGGATCACCGAGGCTGCATATCTATGAACGGAGATCACAAGGGTCGAAAGAGGAGACAACGAACGCGGTCGGCTTTCTAGCAGACCGAGTAAAACCTGTTTCGCATGCGCCACCCTGTATCGATCGGTATGTCATCATTGCCCTGGGTCGCAGGTACGTATGGAGAGCCCTAGCGCTGGCACGCGAGGGAAAATAACAGCGCTGTCACATTCGATCATCCGCTTGAGTCCGTGTCGTTGTGACGGACTCGGAGCGTGTGACACTGACAAGGCAAAGATCGCAGAAGCAACCGTGACATCAGTCAAAGTGCATAGAGGCGCGTGACAATAGGCGGCCTGGCTCGGCTCAGTTGAGGAGACGAGAAGGCATTATTCGTATAAAAGGGCGCATCACTACTCAACCGGAGTCTATCCTTCCTTCCATGTTCTTCTTCAGGCGGTCTTCAAGGCGGAATCACTCGGCGACCAAGCTCTCATTCAACCGTCGAAGATTTGCTTCGGTTTCTTCTCGAGAAAGGGGTTGATGTCCGAAGATGGTCATAGTGGGCTGCTTCCGCTGAGTAGGGATGCATGCCCCTTGGTTGTCAAGTTCCATGAGCCCGTAAGCAATATTATTTTTGTTCACGGCCCCGCACTGACTTCCTAAAGGAGAGTCGAGGGGGTTCACGAAGTCGTTTCGCCAAGTCTGTTTGTTCCCAACAAACTGTCACGAGCCCTTTTAATGACTTAGTATCTCGCCTCGTTACTGGGCTGCTTGCGCTGAGTAGGGATGCATGCCCCTTGGTTATCGAGTTCCATGAGCCCGTAAGCAGTATAATTTTTGTTCACGGCCCTGGTGAACCACTGACTTCCTAAAGGAGAGTCGAGGGGGTTCACGAAGTCGCTTCACGGGGACATGTAACGCTACGGTCTTTTCTTTTACACCTATCGCCAGCGACCATATCTCTGCTGAGGTCTAGCCGCTCTGCGCACGGGCCACTGCTCTGACTCTTGACACGTGACTTTTACGCACCTTCCTTCCTCAACTACGGATTCTGGCTACCGCGCTCCTTTGCATGGAACGCATCCGGACGCGATGAATACCCAAGCGTACGGGCATTTGCTCAGCGGATGAAGACGGCTGTCATTGCTGCTCACGAAGCTGTAATCGGAGCACGCGTTAAACAAACGCGGACCGCTAATCGAAAGCGTCGTAATAGCCCTTTTACGGTCGACGACTTGGTATATGTGTTGACCAAGAACATCTCTTTGCCGAAGGATTTAGCCCGCAAACTTGCGCCGAAGTTTATAGGACCCTACAAAATTATCAAGGACTTTGGAAACCACTCATTTAAGCTGGACTTATCCGCGCGTCTCAAACAAAGAGGCGTACATCCTGTCTTCCATGTGTCACTTCTTCGGATCCATGCTTAGTAATCCGTCTCGTTACACCTGGCGACACGTCGTACCCAAACGGGGCAGGTCCACGCTCTCGTTCATCCATTCCGCAGGACCGCAGCGGAGCTGAAGGCCAAAGGCCAAGCATTCCTCTAACAAGTCCCGGGTATTTCATCCAGTAACCCCCTCCCCGAGGGTCCTTGTCTTCGTCAATCCGGACGCGCTTCTCGTCGCGATCCTTTGCTTTCTTTGTCCCTCGACCATCAACTCTTTCTAGCCTCCGTCGTCCCAGTTCGTAATCCCTCGCTTCCTGGTTATGTCTCCAGCGATCCTCACGGCGGAATTTCTCCGCAGAAAGGCTCTCGTTCATCCTTTGCAAGTTAGCCTCAAGCTCGTCGCGGGAGGAAGGACGGTTGCCGAAGAACTGTGCAATGCTTGGTTGCTTGTGCTGCGTGGGAATACCGGCGCCGTCGCTGTCGCGCTCGGCGAGCCCATAGGTGATATTGTTTTCATTGACGGCGCGGGCGACCAGGTCGTACCCCAAAGGAAGCGGGTCGCGATCCCGTTCGTCCATCATACTCCTAAGCTGGGTGCTGTATGCCAAGCATTCCTCAAGGAGACTCCGGGCGATCTTAACCGGCGTACTGCTGAGGGTGGCGTCAACGAGGAGAAGATGGTCTGGTCCATGCTGTCGAAAGTTCGAAAGAGGCGTCTGATCGGACGCCGCGCGGTGATTCGCGCTTGGTTGCGATTGGTGAACCGGCATGTTGAGCCTGCGAGGGAGGTTATGGAGTGGGGTGGAGTTACCGGTCGTGCAGCTCCCATTAAATAGCTGCGGGTCTTCAGCGCTCGGCCGAGCTGCGCCAGATGGTAAGTCATTTATCCGTTTCATGTCATGCAGATCAAGATAATCGCTGACACTTTGCAGGTGATGTATCTGATAATAGGGCAGCCACGTTTCGTCGCCGGTTGCCCACCGCACCTGAAGCATGGTCTCAGCTCCTTGCCCGGAGTGACCAATAATTTTGTCTGCCGTCCAATTAGGTTCGTCTTCTTCAAAATTGACGACCTGGTGATCTAATCGTCCCGGAAACAGGCGATCATCGTTAGGGACATGGATCCGAAGGAGTGAAGCGTGGAAGACGGGGTGTATGCCCCGCTGCTTCAATCGGTCGGGCAGCTCGAGTTTAAACGAGTTGTTGCCATAATCAGCCAAGATCTTGTACGGGCCGATAAACTTCGGCGCCAGTTTTCGAGCGTGTCCCTTCGGTAATGCCATGTTTTTTGTAGCCACGTACACGAGGTCATTGACGCTTAACTGACACAATCTTCGTTTCTTGTTAGTGGATGTAGAGCCGTCAGTTTGCGGATGGTGCAAGCTGGAGGTTGTCATGGTGACCAGGCTGTCCAAAGCTGGGGGAGGCCCATCATCCGCCAACGCAATGTATTCAGATGGGGCGCGCACCATGTCAGGAGCATCAGAGGAATAAAGTTGAAACAAAGCATCGAGAAGAAACCAAAGCAAATCTTCGACGGCTGAATGAGAGCTTGGTCGCCGAGCGATTCCGCCTTGAAGACCGCCTGAAGAAGAACAAGGAAGGAAGGATAGACGAAGAAACTTACCCCAAGTGCTACAAGTACTAGCTATAGTCTATTGTCAGTAACACGAGTCACTTGCAAGGGTGATTTATTACAATTTGAACTTGGTCTGTGCAACGTAGGTGTCTGATTCACGCCACCCCGTGATCATACGCCAGGTCACCGGGTCCCGGTCAAGTTTCAACGTGACACGGCCTGTTCATTGACCATTCTATCCAATGCCTGCTTAACATAATCAGTCTGGCGGGGCGACACCTGCTATACGAGTGCCAAGCGGACTTTCAACGATATCACTGATCGATCGGACCACTGTTCTACGTCGACAATCATGTCTGTTCCCGTTTCCAACTACAAGCCTCAACCAGGTCATCCAGGCAACCTCACCCCCGCCCAACAACATGCTCTCGACTCGCTCAAGAAACAACTCACGACTGAGGGACATTTCGTCCCGAAGAGAATGGACGACTCCATGCTGCTCAAGTGTGTCCCGTGCGCCGTGCACATCATCCATCTATCCCTTCGCCGATGTGGCCTCGACCAGTACTAATGGAATGACCCGTTCACCCGTCACACTGTAGATTTTTGCGAGAGTGCAATTTCGACGTCGGAAAGACGAACACGATGGTGTTGTCCGCCGAGCAGTGGAGGAAGGAGGTTGGCGTCGATGACATCGTAAAGTAGGTGTGCATAGATACTGAATTTTCTGTCTCAGTTAGGGCTATCCTTACCAGGAACTTTCATCTGACGGAAAATAAGGAGGTAAACAAGTATTATCCCCAGTACTACCACAAGACAGCAAAGGTATGTACGTCGAAACGTGACCACGCATTGACGCCTCGCGTGCTCACCGGCCCGGGACACCTCTCAGGACGGACGGCCAGTTTACATCGAACGTCTCGGCAAGATAAACCTCGACGTGCTCGCAAAGATCACGACCCCAGACTACCTCCTTCGTCGCTTCATCTTCGGCTACGAAAAATTCTTCAGCGACCGCCTGCCCGCATGCACCAAAGCAGCGGGTCACCCCGTCGAGACGTCGTGCACCATCCTAGACATCGGCGGCGTGGGCTTCGGATCCCTGATCGACATCAAAAAGTCCGTCAGCCAGATGGACGAGATCAGCCGTGAGCGCTACCCCGGGACGACGAGCGGGGTTTACGTCGTGAACAC
>JBBPOJ010001403.1:0-13887 GCA_038091395.1 Leccinum rimulosum | reverse complement strand
CGTCTAAATCGCGCGGGAATTGTTTTTACGGAATTATTTCGGGTGTACATCGCGCAGTCACGTCTAAATCGCGCGGGAATTGTTTACGGAATTATTTGGGGTTTGCAGCGCCATAGTACAATGCCTAGATTTTTCCATCCCAAAAAATTCCATGACAACCGCTCAACAAATAGTATGCGACCTGACCGTTCCTTTCAGATGTGTCGAGATGACTCGGAGAGAAATCGGACATCGCCGAGTGGCAGTCTTTTACAGTAGAATGGTCACTGCCACTCGGTGATGCATTGATGCCCGCTACTACCCAGACACGAAGGAGCCTGATGCAATCCCTCGAGACCATCCCATCAGAACTCACGGACCAATGCGTCGGACGATCGGAGATGAGGCGTTGAGGTATTACTCTTAGCCTACTCCACTGTATTGTTACTCAATCCCTCGCCTCCGGGAGGTGTACTGACGGGATGGGTGGGAATGACACTCATTCGTCAGGTCGCTTCCGAGAAGCATACGCATAAGAAGCGGCGAGTTACTAGGTGAGCGTGTAGTACTACAAATGTCGCGCATCTGCTTATAAGTCCTCAGAACTTTAGACATAATGATGTACCTGTTCTCCCAATGTTCTCCAGTATGGTTCGTCTAGAAGACAGTGATCAAATGCAGACCTCATCCTGAAGTATTTCACCCGTGATCTATACATACGTGAATGACTCAATCTAGCTAGCATCAGACCGTCTTCAAGTTATTCTTACAAGCTACTGGCGCGACCCAATTCTACATAATAAAAATAATAAATATGCTGGTAACGCATCTCTACGATAAGCGTAGAAACTCTTTCAAGCACGAATTTTCCAGGAAATCTATCCAGGAGCATTAGCGCTTGGGGGCAAGAACGGATTTATATCATCGTACCAAAGTTGTCGTTAGGGTCACACGAGCAACGCCCCTTTCTCCAATCCGATCCTTGCGGACAGTGTTGGAATGGACTATGTCTGTAACCAATGTCTTTGAAGAAGTGAATCTGATTCTTGCTGGCAAACAGCGCCACAGCTATGCTGTGAATGGGTGCATCCCCCCAACGCTGACGGCGATTGGCGTGAACACTGGTCAAATGGGGGATCTCAAGACATTACCTCGTAGTAGAATCCTCCTTTCGTATCCAGGAAATCAAAATACTTTGTGTACGCCTCGCTTCTCCAGAAGTCCATATCAGCTATTTCAAAGTTGCTCCAAACTGCATGACCAGGTGAGTGAGTAACTTCAGGGTCTGGAGAAAATCCGCTCACAGTGACATAGGTTATAAGTATCTCCGGAGTCATCGGATAAAAAATCCATGGAGTTATCAGGATGTAAGTACTGCGGATATTCTTTAATAAATTCTATTGGTGCCGGTCAACATTTTTGGATGCATCACGCGCATTGCGGGTTATATATTTCTCACCTTGGGTCGAACTCCACAAGGTTTGTATCGTTGGCTCCCAATCTGGCATAGATATAGTGAAGCCTTCGAAGGCACGAAGATGAGTATGGAGTGCATCCTGATTGAAAACGCGGTGGTACCTACCATAAAGTTTGTTGTTGTCCTCCATAAACAAGAAAGGATCATAATCCACTTCACAGAAGTATCTAACTTCGGGCCTGGGCGACGTGTCAGAACAAAGGCGATGATAATGCAGGAAAGACCCACTCTACTCTCCAATACCACTTGTAAGGCCGGAGTAGCTCGTGCTGAAAAAAGTACTGCACAATACAAAGTGAGCGGAATGCCACACCGACTTCGGCTGTGTACCTACTCCCGAGTTGAAACGGCACATATTCCGATATCTACGTGGAACAATGTACATCGCCTCCGCGGCTCTGCCTAAAAATAGGTGTGGAAACACTCACGATACACTGCCTGAAATGCCTGTGTTGAGCACACGGTGCTATTTGTGTGACAAAGCGGATTGAACTAACCGCCATATATGATGTTCTGCTTCATTAGCCTGTCGCGACCCTCACGTGCGCGATTCTCGTCAATCCAGTCCGGCTGGAACCAGTGGTCGTTGGGGATAGTGCCAAAAGACACGGATGCATCAGTCAACACATTGACACGTCTATTGTTGCATCAACACCATAATGCGATCCAGATAGTCACTGCTTGATCACCTTTTGAACTCGGTTGAGAACTCTACTTCATTCAATAGAACCCAGGGGTATTTATACTTGCGGTTGAACTTTGACTCGACTTGTTCTATGCTCTGAACGACGCCTTCCAAGTCGCTGTTCCGTGCGAGAATCATGAGCGTTGCATTAGCGCGCCGGGGTGGAAGGTCAACGCTCGCGAACGCTAGATCAAGGGGAACGTAGTGAGGAGGAGCGGGACTTGTGTCCTGCGGTGTCGATAAGGGGGCCGCAGCCTGGGAGCTTGAAGGGGTATGGGAAGGAGAAACGTGGACGTCAGGATGTATAGTCCTTTCATGGTCTTGAAGGTTCCATTGGACTGCGTAATGAGTCAGACCAGTCCGGCGATCAGAGCCCAGGAAGAAAAAGCATGTGGCAACCTTGAAGGAGTTTTAAGGTCTGTATTCAAAATACAAGGCATAGATAAACTCACGACGATGGTGACTGCGAGGAGTATCGCTCGTTTCTGAGAGGCAGTCAACGGGAGGGTCATTGGGATTGGGAATGAGGCGAGGGAAACGGATGGCGAGCGCTGATGTAGACGGATACGAACCAGGGTGACACATGTACAGGTTGCCACGAGCCAGCAACCTGATAACCCAGAAGTGAAAATACCGGGTTAATGGGGAATCTCCCGTAAGCAGTGCGCAGCAACACACACGGTGGTCCTGACGACTACGCTTGTCATGACAGGCGGTTGGTTGATGCGGTGCTGCTGTACTGCTACTGTATACATAGCAGCAATGCTAAGCTTGACCGGACAGATATCGATGACGTATGAAGGCACCGTAGCAGGGGACTGCAAATTAGAGTTTAAACTCCGGTTTTCAAGTCATTGTCCCCCACAATAATTGCCGCAGACAAGGTTATTGTTTCATGTGACTGTTTCAAACGACTCTCGTTCTTTTATCATGTTTACCGTGCGATCTGTGAGGTTCTCAAGGGCGACGATCGTGTTACGGAGGCGATTGAATGTTTCCAACACATAAAGGTCTGGGAACTAGGTAAGTACCTACTATGACAACGCTCAGACTTGGCTGAAAATCTTCCAAGATTTTCGACAACGTTATATCGAGTTGGAGAGGATACCTCGATACCACTCCACTGATCCGCAAGGTCATCGAGGACACCATCCATGACATACCCCGCACACTCATTGACACCGCCACTGGTCGTCTCTACGACAAGACACAGCAGCCAGCAGTGTTCGAACAACCAACCAGTCGCGGTCTTCTATGACTACTCACAATCTGCTCGACTTGGCGCACATAAAGAGGGAGGCGGAGAAGTTTAATGAACATGCGGTGTTCTCGCACAGGTGGCAGCCACCGGAGCCATCTTTCCAAATGATCGAGAATGCCCCCATCTATGGACTACCTCGCAACGCTTCACAGGGCTGAAGATTGTGCTCTATCTCGCTTCAAAGCGCGCAACAACACGGAGGGAAAGATACCGCGTGCTGTCTTCAATGTCGCCCTTCCTGTCATATACGGTGAGGGTAACCAAGCAGTCGGACGACTCTTGGAACACATCCTCACGCGGTCAGACAACGCCACCATTCTCGCCTGGACTGGGAACGCGGGTAGCAACCACAGCTACCTCCCTTCCGATCTTACTGTTTATGATCAAGTTGTTCCGCCACATCTTCCGCAACCTGTCGAGACCGCCGAGATCGGATTATCACGGCATTACACTCATCATTCCCTGACTCTTCCCCAATTGTTCAGCTATATAAACGACTGAATAGAGGGCGGGACAGCGGCGGCGGAAGTTTCGAGCTTCTCAAAGGCCTTCACCTGGGATATATCGCAAAGTACTGATGCGAATGTTCTCGAAATAGACGGGGAGCCTCGGAGGATGGCACGGAAAGATTCGACCATGGTAAGTGCCAGAGGATAACAAAACTCGAGAACGCGGTCTGGATCAGCCATGTTCAAGTTTGGGCTCGGGCAGTAACATGCAGTTTTGATATTGCAAATTTGCGATTCAGTTGAGCGTATCGACCCCCCTTGTGAGTCGCCCAAAGGTTCGAATTGGTTAGAGCCCAAGTTGTCGAGGACCGCACGAAAGGTTGGCAAATTTACAAGCACCTGAGCTCAGGCTGGACTCCCGCGGAGCATGTTATCGTTCATCTTCCGACGGTCCTCGTTGAGCAGGAAGCCAGCCATATCACTGATATTGGACCTAGTACTTGACGCATGTATGATCCATGGACCTAAATATCGGAGTCTCGTTCAAATCTGCAGCCTGAGGTATTAATGATTCAGGGAGTTGGTAATGTTTGCTCAAACGCTCGCCGGATGAGTCGAAAGTGGCTCTTGCCCAATGCCCAGTTTCACATAAGTAGAGAAACCCTTCACCCCAGGGTATTCGTGTTCGGACGTTTCAACCATGTCGCGGTTGTCCATCTTGCACTGGAACGACGTATACCGCGTCACCCCTCAAAAGATCTCGCCAAACGGCGACACGATTGACGTCACCCAGTTTGCCGCTCTCTTGAACGACATTAGATGCAACTGGGCAGCGAGACCGGACGGAGCCCGCGATGGTCTTTCTCTATTCTCTGGCGATTTGTTTTCGCCATCGATCGAGAGCACAGTGACCCGAGGAAGCCACATGGTGAGAGAAGATCCTTCGGGCATGGTCCTCTTAGTTGGTCTACCGTCTTGATCATCGGCCGGGGTTACTAGGTTCCAGTGATGAACGAACTTGCGCCGGATGTCTCACTGACGGGTTCGTACATCGTCCCATGTCTGAGTACTGCTAGCTGCACTGCTGACTGAGTGTTACCAAAGGCAACCACGACTTTGATTTCGGTTTGGATCGCTCGTTTCGTTCAATAAACCGTGCATTGAGCGCCACACATCGTAGGATACCCACATCTTTCCAAGTTGGTGCAGGACACAAAGTTTGTGAGTTGACCCCCCTAGTACAGAGTTCTATGTAGATCGTCAGTTTTACCCTCGCGTGCTTCAGCCTTGGCTTTTAAGCAACATCATAGACGAGGATACGAATACTGTTCCAGAACATTTACATCTTTTCCAAGTGATAGAGCGATCGGGTGTCAGAGTCGGTATCATCGGTCTCGTCGAAGAGTCTGTGTTCCTCAGCGCTAGGGTTGACATAGCTTGATCGTGACTCCGTTCTGCAGGGACTGGATTAGTACCCTGCCAGCATGGCCAGCCAATTTCAAGTTCAAGGACATGGCGGAGGTTGGTAGAGAGTTGTCACAACAGTTGCGCGGGGAGCATCAATGTGACCTCATCATTGCGCTCACTCATGCTCGGTAAGGGGGAATTTTTCGTGGACCCAAAGTTCTCGCTGATTCGGTTCGTAGGGTTCCCAACGTAATATCTTGCCTTGCACAAATGGTTATTTTTTGCTTACTATTATCCCCACAGGACATTCAGCTAGCAAAGGATTTGTTGGCTTCGTCTCCCTCTGCTCAAAATTCACATTCCATAGCTGGGAAACATGGTGTAGACATCATCTTGGGTGGCCATGATCACCTCTACTTTATATCCAAGGGCGTGACTGCTTGGGAGGGATACGACGTTTCGAAGCCGAGCATTGGAGCTGAAGACGATAAAGGCGACATACTGGTGGTCAAGAGTGGAACAGACTTTAGAGAACTGAGCGAGCTTACTCTGGAGCTCAGTGATACCCCTCCAGGTAGCGTTAGGAAGAAAACAATCAAAGCGGTTCATGGTGAGTGCTTGTGGCCATCTCGCTGTTATTCGCGTCGAGTGTCCGACTTACTACGGTGGTTTCCAGGTAAACGCCACGAGATCAAGCCTGGCATGCCATCGTCAAAGAACCTGCAGAATATACTCGACAAAGTGCTGTCGTCGGTATCCGAGTCAATGAAGGAACCTGTGTGTATTACCGAAGTAGAACTCGATTTGAGATCGTATCTGTTACGCACAAACGAGGTACGTGAACTTGCTTGGTCGGCCATCATAACTTTTATTCTATTTTCTGTGCAGACAGCAGCAGGGAATTGGTTCGCAGACGTTTTGAGGCACGCATATGATGATGCATTGCACACAAAATATGGCAGCGGCTCTGATGCGGTCCTCATATGTGCAGGAACACTACGAGGAGACTCACGGTACCCCCCAGGTATAGGCCTAATTAACCAAATTGTGTTGCGTCCACTGAAATTATCGAAGGCGTTATCACCCTCGGAAACATCTTGGAGATTTTACCCTTTGATGACCCAACGGTCGTACTCGAAATGGATGGGGAATCCTTGTGGAATGCCCTAGAAGAAGGTTTATCTAAATACCCCGCACAAGAAGGGCATGTATCGTTCTGTATCTGTATTTTATTTCATTAACAAGTGGTTCTAGACGCTTCCCCATCGTGTCCGGCTTACGCGTTTCTTGGGATTCTCGTCGCCCGCCTGGTCAACGTGTACTTGGAATCTGGCTCTTACAAGAAGTCGCAGTGACTCCATCAGAAGGCTCTGGCACCAGCTCTGGTACAGGAACTCCTACTCTTGTGGACGGTGAATTTATCAAGAGGGAGAAGAACGGACGGACATACAAGATCGTAACGAGGGACTACCTGGCTACTGGGCATGATGGATACACAACCCTTCCTGGACATCGATACCTTATCGACGACGAGAATGGACAACTAATGAGCAGCCTTGTGCGGAAGTATTTGCTCGGTGGGTACGGGGCAAGGCGAGGTGGTACATAGCTGATCATTGTGTTGGCAGGGACTCACTATGTCAACAAAATGGTCCGTTTACGTGAGAAAGAACAGGGAGTGGATCATCTCCACTCTGATACGGCTGATGTCGTCAGGCGGGAGATTGAGCATAGAAAGCGACACGCGCACAAGCGCAGCATCTTGCCCAAGTTTGCTCAGAGGTGGCAGCAAGCGGCTGTGAATGCGCTGAATAAGCTGCGATCTCGCATACATTATCAAGATCGCTACAATGTTAGCACGCGAGAGCATATGAGTGGTGTTGATTGCTATGATGGAAAGAAGATTCGGCGGGGGAGTGGGGGTAATGGAAAGAATGGCCACGAGAAGACCTGTAAAGAGGATTTGCTTGTAATTCATCCTGTGGTGGATGGAAGGTTCAAAGACGTGGCAAGGGGTTGAATGCTTGTTGTACAGTGTAGGGTAAAATGCTATGATCGTCGAAGTTTAACATCTAACTGCATGCAGTGAGAAGGGATCGCCTGCATTACGGCGCTGGCAGAGGGAAAGCATTCTAGAGCTCAAGAGATGGTGACCTCAGGGACCTGAACTGGTGGTGGAGGATTTCCAGTCAAAGTCCGACTATAATGCGTCAGGACACCGATAGATGAACCGATGCCAGCGCCGCCCAACACCACTTTTTTGAAGATAAGATGAGCAGGTCTTATTGCTGGCTCCTGGGACCTACTCACAGTTTATCGTACTCGCCCTCTTCCAAAATGAGGCGGGGGTGAGGACAGCAAAGAGCAATGCACCAATGGTGGAATGGTCGTCCTCTCGCAACGACGCAGTCTAAAAATATGTAAGAGTGTAGGATATATGCAGAGTAAAGAATAACATACGTCGTAGGTGCTATAGATGTGCCTGTTTCTGACGGTGACCTCGCTCGAGTTGGCAGACCGGACGTATTCAAACCCTCCCCCGGCCGCGCATCCTGGACCAGCTTTGAACGACAAAACAAATGAAGTAGGCTGGAATCTTACCGACTGCTCCACCGACCCACGTTGCCCGTAGGAAGCGATTGATGCTAAAATGAGCTCGGCCTTTGCGGGCGAGAATAAATGCGGCGTAGGCTGGCGGTGTGAGGAGGGAGAAGAGCTGATAGCCCTTTGTCATTGAACGTCGTACGAGAAACTGCACGTCGGCGGCATTGGGTCCTTCGGCAGTCATCTCAGACGGTGAGTTGGTTGTTTTGGCGTCGTCGCGATCGACGTCGACGAAAGCCGTCATAGCACGTGATCTGCACGGACCAAGACTTGCCCTAATGCCAAGCTGAATGAAAGGGAATTGCCGATCCTTCTTCTCTCCCCACTCTGTGCCATCATCCCTCGCGACAGCAATGTCGGCCCCGCCGTTGATCGATACATATGATGCGCAAATGCTTGACTTTTCTTCAGACACTGACGTTCCAATGCACATCACGGCCTCCGCAGAATTTTTCGCAGAAGCTCTGATGGATCACGATGGCCACCTTGATACCTCTGCTTATGGCGAGCACGCCAGCGTCGAGGTAGACATGGAGGAATACGTTGGCGATAACGCAGAATACGAAATGGCTGACGAAACCGCCGACTACCATCGTTCTCACGGAGGCGAGCTGCTAGACATTGAAGTCTTTG
The DNA here is from genome assembly GCA_038091395.1 of Leccinum rimulosum. Classification (NCBI taxonomy): domain Eukaryota; kingdom Fungi; phylum Basidiomycota; class Agaricomycetes; order Boletales; family Boletaceae; genus Leccinum; species Leccinum rimulosum. The sequence goes on along the minus strand of JBBPOJ010001403.1, from coordinate 5,392 downwards.
ACGCGTCACACGCTCCCTCTCCTCTCGTCACTTCGCAACCCCTACAACCTCCTGTCGACGTCCCTATTGACTCTGAACATTCAGAACCAACACCGTCAGCCTTTTTGGACCACGCCGCTCTTTCCGAGTTGCCCAGCGAGCCGGAGGTGGAAGTGCACCCTGCACCCCCAGACCACCCGGCGGCTGACACTCCCCACGTGGAACCTACAGTTGCAGTGGAAGGTGTTTCTTCGGAACCCATTCACGAGTTGGCACACCTTGCTGACGCTCCCATCGAGAGCGTGGTTGCTACTAGTGAGTCTCACGAGCAACTAGGCGATGCAGTCCCTGTCGACGGGCAGACGCTCGACACGCCAACTCCGGTGGACGCAGCCGCGACGGAACCTCCCATCCTACCCGTCTCTGAGGAGCACGCTAGTGGCTCAGAAATGACTCGGCACGAAAATGCAGAGCCACCCGCAGCCGAGTCAGCGCCTCCCGCAAATTCCGAGGATGCACGTGATAGCGGTCCTCTATCCCAGGTGGAAAAGGTTGCGGATCAAGAACCTGCGATGGAAGGCGAGATTGTCGATCCTCTCCGTCTTTCCGATGGTGTTTACATCGACCCTCCTCCCGCTGTTTTACTTTTCATCGCCAATCTCTCCGAGCCGGAGTTTGCGTTGTTCAATCAGCCTGAAGCAGAGGGCGAATTCGCAGAGGAAGCTCACGACGATCAGAAAGTTTCCTCGCTACTTCTTGAGAATCGGCCAACGCTCTATTATGAACCCTTGAGCAGCGTCTTTGAGGCGTTCCGTCAGGATGAGGATTTACTTTCTCGCATCCCCAATAGCTTTGAAGGTGAACTCGTACTCGACGCCTACGATCTGCAGTTGACGATCTCTGAGGTGAGCGATGCGTTCGAGTGGAACACTGTCATATACTGACTTGCGAACAGGACAACATACATTGTCGTGAAATTAGTTTACACGATCTGAACATCTTACACGATGGATCTGACTTTGCAGGACCTCTTCGACTTCTCATTCGCACCAATGTCCCGCGGTTTATCATTCGATTCTATGCACTACAAGAACAGATTCAGCGATTGAACGTAGCCGCTGAATCAGAACACGGTGAAGGTTTGTCTTGCCTTTCGTAGTCGCCGCTTGTACTAACGCTTGATTCACAGGACACCATGAGCATTATGATATAATTGGAGAGCCACCGCATTCTCAACAACTGGAAGGTGTTAGCCATTCCTCTACAGTCGCCATTGTCGTTTCCGAGCGCTTGGAAGTACCACGCGCCACAGAAGACCAGGATCAACCCGTCAAAGAATCTATAACTGGTCCTGAACCCTCTGAAGAATCTGCACAAGAGAACTATGAACAGGATGACACGTCCGCTATTCAGGAGCCTGCAGCTGAATGTCACGAAGTTACTGGGGAAGCAGAACATGTTCTTGAAGACGAGAACGATTACGAGGGCACCAACGCCGGTGGTGAAGACGATTCCGCCCAATCTGAAAGTTTGGATGCCGACCAGGTTCACGAGACAGCGGCAGAAGATACCGACGCCCCCGCCACGGTCACTGGACAGGAATTAGAATTCGGAGGTGAACAGACTGAATATTTGGATTACGTTCAGCCCGAGGAGTATGATGAACGCTATGGTGAGGATCTGCCAGAGCGAGCTGGCGGTGTCTCCGCCGTCCAGTACGGCGAACCCCCGCATTATGATGAGGAAGAAGAACAAGACACATCGACGGCGGTGGACGAATCCCAGGTCGTTTTACCTGGTTCGGATGACGATGAGGAGGACAAATCGGTGGCGACCCCAATTCCTGCACCCCTAGTCCTTCAACCCGACAACGCCACCGATGAATCCGCGTTAGGTATGTATTTCGAATCTGCTTTCTTTTTCATGTTATTAATGCACCGTCGAACCCCTAGCCAAGCAAGAGGATCTTGCTAGTAGTGAATCTACGAAAGAAATTCAAGGTGAGCAAGCTTGGGATCCAAGCAGCTCAGCATATCCATCTGAAGAGATGCTAGTTGTTCAAGTATCAGGTAACCAGGAGCCAAGTACGGCCCAGACAAAAATATTTTCAAAAGTCGAGGAGTCTGATTCCAACTTTGTTTCGATGTTGGAACGTGAGGCTGGTATGACTTATCGATTATTCTTCTCGCTTTCACTCACAGTAGAGACAGACGCAGAATTTGACCGAACATTTAATCCTGAACAGAGTGGACAGGACGGTGGTGTTGAATCACTTCTCCAACACGAGGAGGCTTGGGATGAATGGGATGACGAAGACGCTGAAGGGGAGGATGAAGAAAACTGGATTGATCCTGACGCTGTTTCGAATGAGAGCTCTGTGACCCTCTCCAGCAAAGCGTCTTCAAAAAGAAGCTATGACGAAGTGGAACCAGACGAGGAATTTCAATTAGAAGATCCTCAAAGTTCGCCGGGTACGTTGATATGTGATTCCGCTCTTCGTATACTAAATACCTTGGCAGGATCAAAGCGACCACGGGTCGAATGATACGGTGGATTGCTTCGTCCACTGCCCCGCCGTGCTCGTCATTTTACGGTGCAGGGGCAGTAACACTACCTTGCAGTGTTAACTTATTATCTCTGTTCGCGCATTCCTGCTCCTCATCACCTACGTCGACATCACATTCATCAAGCATCACAAAGGTCGAGTACTTTTCTCCGTAATGGTTTTTGCAAGCCTTGTGTATCAGGTTCCATCCCTTGCATTTTCTCCTTTTTTTTCCTGTGTGTACGTACGACTGACCTTTCTAGCGTGAAACCGAAGGTTATTGGATTGGCACGACGGGAGGTTTGTGCACGAGGTAGTTTGGGATGTAGCAGAGCGTACTCGAGCATGATGGTGTACATATCTCCTTTGCAAACCTTTCATTGTCAAAGGCGTCAATCCAATTTTTTTCACGGTGATTGCCGGGTGGGAAAGCAGTGAAATATTGATGTACAATAATCTTTTGCTTGTCAAGTGCGATCTATAGCACTTAGCGCTGTTTTATGTGATCATCGTGAGCACGTCGCAGACGAGTTGGGTTCTGCCAGCTGACTGAGCGTAGGTTCAGCTTGTTCCGGTACACGCATGGCCGACGCAGACACTTGTCGTCTGTGCACTCAAATCGTACACACTCACTTTGGTCCCCTCGCCGCGGTAAGCTTTCCTGCGACCCACGACTTCGTTCCTCATCTTTTCCACCAGAAAGTCGCGTCCGCATTGTTGACCCGCGGTCGCCTATCCCTCCCGCAGCTCGTCCGATTCACCAAGCTGAAGCCACGGACCGTGCGCGCATCGATCATCACACTCGTACAACACAACGTTCTCTGGCATGCCCATACGGAAGACGAGGGCGAGATGCTCGAGTTCAACACGCTCGAGTGTCTGTTGCGGTTGAGGTTTGGGCGGTATGTGTGGCTGTCGGAGAGTCTCTTTGGTCGGACGGTGCGTATGCTCGCGTGGGTTTCGTGTTGCATTGGTTGACTGAACGCTGAATGGGGGCCGTTTTTCTTTTTTGCTCTGTTTTCAGGGCGCAGAGATCGTACAAACTGTATTGGATCACGGGAAACTTCGACCGCCAGATATCATCTCACGTCTGTCTCGATACGACCCCAAGAGTGCGTATCTTACTCGCTCTTCTTGTTGAGGTTCCGACGAATCCCTCTATTTTTTCGCGATAGGTTCCAGCATGTATACGCAATCGTTGTACAAGCTCGTGTCCGAATCGTATCTCAAACCGTCCACCGTTCTCTCGCACAATTCGCCGCGGGACAAGAGGATAAAGTACGAGGGTGAGGAAAAGGCAAAGATTACTGGTTTCCCGACTGCAAAGGAGCTTCGGGAGGCCAAGGTGACTGCTGAGGCCAGGTTGAGGAGGGAGGAGGAGGAAGCGGAGAAGGTCGGGTTGGTGCGTGTCGTCTGGGGTGTTTTCTGTGGAAGGGATTGATCGGTCAATTTAGAAACGAAGGGCGAAGGAGCAACCGAGTGCGCGCTCGACCAAGGTAAGGGTTGTCCATTTCGGTGGGGGCACTTGGGCGTGACTGATCCTCTGCCTGGCTGCCATCGCAGAAGAACAAAACGCCAGATGTCGTTGTGGATGTGAGTGTACCCTTGGCCTGCCCAAAGCAATTTCTTGATCGTTTCGTAGGACGAAGTCTACTTTCGAGTGAACTTTGACAAGTTCAATATCCACATTCGCAACAAGGTACGTTCCTGCAACCCACGCGCCTTGATCCCAATCGTGTTGATGAAGTAGATGTAGCTCATCGAGAGTGCTGTAGAAGAACGGTTTAACCACAGTGCCGCCATAGTCATGAGGGCCACCCTGAAAGCGACCGAGTCGAAACAACAGTCCGTTTCCGAGATACGATCAGGTATGTCAGTTCACCTGTCCTTACACAGTGAATTGACTTCTCTTGCACTTGTAGACCCTACTTCTATTGCGGCTATTGGGATACATATACCCGACGACGAGAACCTGTCAGAAGGACTCGCGACTACATCCAAAAAACCATCGTCGTCATCCTTGATAAAAAACTACCTTGGCCTCTTGGCCTTCGCCGACAATCCGACTCCGGTTGGTAAAGCGGCGTCCTATGTCAGTCTCGGGGACAACAAGATCAACGTCGAGTTTGATACCATTAGCAAGCGGATGAGGAGACGTGTATTAGAAGCAGTGACGAGGGAACGGCATGGGGACGATGGTGTACGAATCGTCCGACTATTGTTAGACGTGGGGAAGATGGACGAAAAACAAGTGCGTATTCTCTTTTCGACAGAGCAACGCAAACGTGATTGTGCCTGGGTTATAGATAGCCAAAGTGGCGATGATGGCCAACAAGGATGTCCGACCATTGTTGTCCGCGCTCTCTTCCGACTTTTTGATATCAACGCAGGAGGTTCCGCGAAGTGCGGACCGCAATCCGACGCGAACGTTTTATCTTTGGTGAGTCATCTCGGCAAGCGTGGATATAGCTGTTGCTCAGTGGCTTCATTTCTGTAGGCATGTCGACTTGACGAAAACCTACTCTGCGCTCCTCGCGAGTCTTTACAAGACGCTGTTCAACATTGGCATGCGTCGACAAGCAGAGCAGGAGGAGCCAAACGTCAAAGCTGTCCTGACGAAACGAGAGCGCACGGATGTCGCTCAGGATGCGAGTCTGTTGACGCGGATGGAACGGGAGGTGTTGGCGGAGTGGGAGCGAAAACGGGAGATGCTGGACGTGTTAGAGATGCGGGTGGAGGAGGCGGTGTTTATTCTGAGGGATCTTGATTTGAGTGGTGGTACGGATGATGTGTGAATGTGTAGAACACTGGCAATTGAGTAGATTGAGATTCGGAGTGTCAGTTGACGACTTAGGAGCGACTCGAGTG
>JBBPOJ010001402.1:0-13904 GCA_038091395.1 Leccinum rimulosum | reverse complement strand
TCAGTGTTTCATGGCCGGAGCCCTCTGTTTATGACGCTCGACAATGAAGAAAAGCTGACTCAACCAGTGTTTTCACTCAGGCTCACCTCTCCCGGAGGTGAGCTGTACATCGGTGGAACGAACCAGGCGCTTTACATTCATAACACCCTCGTTTATACCCCTGTAATAAATCCGGTGAGCGCAAACGCCAGGCGGTATGGATACATACTCAAATTGCCCTTTCAGAGTCTCTGGCGGGTGGAGATCGATAACATTGAAGTGAACGGACACTTAGTTCTGACAGATGTAACCGCCATCATCGACAATGGTGCCCACTTCATTGTTGGTGACCCGCGGCGAGTTTTGGCCGTGCACCAGGAGGCTGGCGGGAGGTCATACCGGGGCGGGGGTGGTTATTACACCTGTAAGTTTCGATCCATTTTGGGTACTTTTGATTGACTCCCACTAGTCCCATGCAGGTCTTTTCCCTCTGTGACTTTTACCATCGGTGGAAGGGCGTTTGTAATGCCTGCCGGGGTCCTCAACCAGGGACGGGTTACGAGTTACTCATCACAATGCTTTAGCGGAATTACGTCTGTGGTAAACGCTGGTGAGATTCCTCTGATTTGAATGTCCTCCTCCCATGCTGACCGGTGAACCCGACTAGAATTCTGGACGATCGGGACCATCTTCTTCCAGCAGTACTATACTGTGTTTGATTTCAACAGCGAGTCACCAAGAGTTGGATTCGCAGACCTTTCGCCGATTTGAAGGTAATACGCCATACCAAGGAGGTTCCGGACAGAAACGAGTTCGGGTGGGTGCGACGGAGCTGCGAGGCACGCCGCGTCGCTTTGCTTCTCTGCGGGGTGAAGGGATCTTATCAGACACGCGTACGGATCGTGCTGAGAAAATATGCGTACTTGTGCTTCGGGACCGTCGTCGTCGCCTTCATCCATCTCGTGTGCTTGCTTGCGTTTCGACATGATGATGGAAGATCGGAGAGTCCCTCATCACCGCGTTCACAAACGTACGCGTAGTTACGCCCCCCATCGCATAGCCGGCCTCTCGTAGCTACATCCAGTGAATTTTATTGTCCAGCCACGTATGCGCACTGCTTACATAAGGCGCGGGGTCCGAGTCGACGTCGTTGCCAGTCACTATTATTCCCCGAATGACGTCGAACACGATGGCCACGACAACATCGACGGCGACGGCGACAACCACAACCACAACCACCGTCGTCGAAGAAGGAAAACTTCTGAGCGTGTCCCTGGGAACCGTAAAGATTCAAGTCGGCCAGATGAAGTGTCATCTCGTGCGTCTCACCGAATTCGCCCTCGGAGCCATCATCGACATCGCTGACGTCCCGCTTGTAGTACAACGACGAGATCACGGGCGCGCTGAATAGCCATACTCGCCGAACTGCGCAGGTCGTCACTCTCACCAAAGCAATATTATGAGCTCTGTAAGTGCACGCGTCTAGCTTTCTCGAGTTCCTCCAGTGATCACAGGTGTCGCAAGACATGGCCATCTTCGACGCCCTCTGACATCTCTCAAACTACCTCTACCTCGTGATCACCGTCGGCTCCGTATCCCACACGCACCCGTCAAGAAAATCAGGATGGAAATGAGCAGAGGCGTATTGAACCGCATAGCAGGTTCTTTCTACGATACTATCTGAGAGGTCAGACCTGCCCGTCGGGACTGATTCCGGGTGAGTTCATGCCGGGTTGTATCATCCGTTTGCTGACCCAGCCTAGTCCCCAAGGGTCCCTGCAAGACTCTATCGTGTTCGTGCTCACGAATTTCATAGAAATGAACAAGCTCTGGGTTCGTCTCCAGCACCAAGGTCACTCGCGCGACCCCGAGAAACGCGAGATGGAACGTCGCGAACTCTGCATCCTCGTCGGCACCAACCTCCCTCGTCCGTCTCTCCCAGCTCGATGGCGTCGATCTGGAAATGTACCAGAAGAGTATACTTCCAGCTATACTGGAGCAAGTCGTCAACTGCAAGGACGTCATCGCACAGGAGTATCTCATGGAAGTCGTCATCCAAGTGAGTATCTACGTGTATGCTACCCTGAAATTGATTAACGACTCCTTTAGGTATTCACGGACGGATTCCACTTCCATTCGCTCGGACCGTTTTTATCCGCAACCGCTCAGCTGCACCCGAAAGTCAACATCAAATTGATCGTCATCGCGCTCATCGACAGACTGGCAGCCTATGCCGCCCGCGAGGCGGAGACCGAAGACCCAGAGGAAACCAAGAAGCATGAAGCGACTAGCAGAAAAGGTCAGGCTGGCAAGAGACAGGGCCAACCATGCTTACAATCAACCGAACGTCGAAAAAGTCGAGTGCGTAGATGCTTCGGATAGCGCGGTGGAAGAGTCGGAGAAGAATATGGGTGTGAACGGTGTCTCGCCGGAAGAGGAACAAGGCAAGGAAAAGGAAGAGGAAAAGGAGGATGTGTCTATGAGAAAGTTCCGTGGCATACCAGAGGACGTCCAGCTCTTTGAGGTCTTTTGGAAACAAGTCGTCGAACTCATCAAGGTACGTGCGGCGATTACACGAATGAATGACGTTCTGACCATGCGATCGCAGGCATGCTCCACAAACGGCTGCGAATCTGGCAGCGCTGCTCGTCGCCCCGATCAACTCGTACCAATCCGTGCTCACTTTGCTCGCCATCCCGCGCTACGTCCTGCTCCTAACACAACAACTTTTTTCAACACGCCGTTCAATCGCACACAGCGTCGTCTCGAGTGTGCTCAAGAACGAGACCGTGATCGAGACCCCCGGGGACGTGGATGGTGTCTTGGATCTGTGTCGCGTGTTGATCAAGGATCAGACGGATGCTTCTGCCGTCGCTGGTGGGCCGGTAAAGGACGTGAAGGAGATGCGGAGACAAGGTCCATATGTAGTGGAAAAGGAGGATACGGCGGAGGAGCACGGGCGGGTAGCACGAATGGTGCATTTATTTAGGGCTGAGTCGTTGGGGGTGCAGTTTGAGGTGGGTTTCCAGTGGGTTGAGTCAGTCGAGAACTCACTAACGCACCGCACTCGTCAGCTGCTGCCAACCGTACGTCGGCACTTTGAGGCTGGAGGCGAACGGATATGATATACATTTGGTGAGATCGCACTTTCCTCTACTCAATGATTATTTTTGTCTTCTAACCTCGATAACGAATAGGAAGGCGACTGGCAATCGAATGTGACCACCATCCTCAAGTTTGTGCGCGAATGCACCTCTATCCTCGCGACACAAGTCGACTCTCCCTCCCTCGCCCTCCGTCTCTTCCTCCTCGCTGCTGAAATCGCCTCAGAATGCGGCTCTGGTTTCCAAGACCTTGCGTACGACCTGTACGTCCAAGCGCTTTCGGTGTACGAAGACTCGATTTCGGAAGGCCGGGCGCAGTTGGCTGCGACCACGTTGATCATTGGGACATTGCAGGGTGCAAAAATGTTCGAGGTGGATGGGTATGACACGTTGATTACCAAGGCTGCGTTGCATGGGGCCAAGTTGTTGAAGAAGCCGCATCAGGCGACGGCGGTACGTGCTGCAAGTCATTTGTGGTGGCAGGAGGCAGCGGTGGAAGAGGAAGGAGAGGGGGAAGGAGGGGAAGGAGGGGAAGGGGAAGGCAAGGAAGGAGGCAAGGAAAAGGAGGATGGTGAGGGTGCCAAGGCGGTGAGTGCCAGGCTGCGCGTTCGCGCCATAATCGATCGTGACTGACCTCTTGTCCACGTTATTAGTACCCACACCAGGACAGCAAACGGGTGCTGGAATGTCTGCAAAATTTGTTGCGGATCGCACATTCGGCGACGGAAGAGATCGTCACTGTTCAAATATACTGCGACACGCTCGATCAATATCTGTATTACTTCGATCGCGTGGCACTTGCTGTGCGTATCTCTACACTCTACACTCTCTTAATGCTGACCTAACACTCCACCCAGTCGTTAATTTCGCTGTCGCTAAAGCTGTCTAGCGCTAAGACAATAAACAACTTGGAGATAGTCTCGAAGAGCTCAGATCGTCTTGAATCTAGCTAACTAGTAGGTGTATTTTTGCGCGAAACGTTCATTTTTTCTAATAGATAATTCAGAGTCTTTCAAGACAGGAATTTTACGCGCTTTGATAGATAAATCCCGTTCTCTTGGAATGCACAAAAAGGATGTTTGCGAGGTCAGTTTTTCATGCTCGTCGGCGACCTTTTTGCTGACTCCAATTAGGTCGTCTTCGCTGCCGTTGAGATTTCGGTCCGGACGAAAGGTATAATCTTGTTCCATCTATGTTCCTCTTGATATCATTGGAGGTTTGTTCGATCAAATTCTTCCGCCACATGTTCTCATAGAATCCGAAGGAATACCAAGCACTTCCCATGTCGGAGTCTCTACCAGATACGAACCACAAGAAACACGGTCGTAAGGGTCAATTTGATAATCCGAGAGAACCCGAAATCCAGGGGGCCCTCATCTTGCAATCGTTGCCGAGACTCGACGAGCCTCATTGTTCGATAGTAGTTGATGGGTTTGCATGTTCAAATGCCATTGTATTATGGAAGCTTATCCTCTGTTTGTGTAGCATTAACTCGCTCTCCATGGAAGACCTCATACGTCTCGCCCATAACGCAACGGCTTCGCGAGTCCTCGATGCCCTCTTCAAGTTACCGACTGTGTCATCCAAAGCCAAAAGACGAACTATCATTCTCCATTTGACCATCGGATAGGAAGCCGAGTTCACGACCGCTGATGGGCTTTTGCAAATCCCTACTTGAGGGTACGCCTACAGCTTCCGTGAAATGTGAATCTTATATGCATATCGTGCAGGAAAAAATCGCGCATTCGGTCTTACCCTCGGTTCATACTGAGTAGATGTTCCATAGCTCGTGCAGACGATATTGGACCAAAGTCATCTCATTCCCTTGACGAATCAAATTCAACCGCCGTTGTGCGCTTATGACCACGCGTTGCGCCTGTATCCGTTGTCGACAGCCATATGATACTGGGTCACTATCCTGAACGCCCAACGTTAAACTACATTCGTCCGAAGGTCGTCCTCGCCGAGAAATTCCAAAAGCACAAGTTGACGTATTCTGGTTGTCATGTGTTCAATCCGGAGAGCTTCGACGCTCGCTAACTGCTTCCCTCATAGGCAATCTCTCTCACATTGACAGTCCATCATGGACAACAACCAACAACCTTCTCGAGGGGTCCGCAGATAGCTCGAACCTCTCCCTGACCGCTCTCTGCCAGCTTTCAAAATATATCGTGACCTTTTCCCCATCCTAAAATAGATGGAGTTCATCGACACTCAAGGAATCCGGTCTCGGTCGCATCATTCTAATTTATACAAAGTGCAAACGTGTCCACCTTGAAACTCAGCGCATCGCCCACGATCTCGTCTCCACCCGGTCTCGTCCATTATCAAACGTAGCGCGTCTAATCGTGACCACGTCATGCCCACTGCACAGGAAGATACCGCCGAACGTGCGAATGAATGTCTGAATGCCACTCTCGCTCGTGCAACGGTGCAAAGGAGGGCGAGAAGAATCGCATCCGAAAGAACGCTGTCATGATTCCGCAGAGAGATCTCAGAAACTACACGGTCGCGCCTAGGGCCAACGCCAACATCATAAGAAGCAACCAGACTGTAGAGAACGATGTCGCACGCAGAAAGATGAACGCAGAGCGCTTGAGGAGCCTTTCCAGAAATGTTTCTACAAAAATATAAATGGGAGCTCAGCGCTCAACAATCGTCACGTGTACTACGGGCCTGTTTCTGTCAGTATTTTCGAACGGACACACGAAGGGTCGACCACCGACCAACCCTGATATTAATGTAACGAAAAGAGCACTCAATTAGAGGTCTTCCTGCGAATGTACAGTCACGGTGCGAGACGTCCGTGAGTCCTGTATCAATTTCATATGTGACAAACACGTAAGCAGATGTGACTTTCTCAGGCTCGTCACCCCTCTTAGTCCTACCGTCAGCAACTCCTCTTCGCCATTCTTCGTTTCGAACGAGACGAACGATAGCTTCTTGACAGCTACCTCACCGCAAACTTCATCCACTTCGTCACCCGGCCACCTTTACGCCCCTCACTGGTCTTTGCACATCACTGATCAACAGCCACGTCTCCGCGGTTTCGTACATACCGCTCTCTTTGACATTTCAAGGTTGTTCCCTCGGCGTCCCTGTATCCCACCATGGTCGCCATCGCCATCGCCGAAGGCCAGGATGATATACCGGAGAGTGATTGCATCCTATTTTAATCTTTATCGCTGGCTACTCTTCCGAAAATCTCCCCACTACGCTCCGTATCTTGTCCCTGAACAACAGACGGACACCGTCGACAAGCATCTCAAGGCCCACAAGCATCTCTTGCGGCCCCAGTATGCCGCACCGTTGCAGTTTGCAGTCCTCGTCATGTCCAGCAGCCCCCTTTGTCGCTGACACGCTATCTCCATCGCCGAGGAAGAACTCGTAGAGGTCCCCAACCTGTTCTGTGCCGCCATTCGCATCAGCTTCTGCAACATCGGCTCTGAAAACAACAAAGTTGATCTACCCCGATTCTCACTCACCCTCTCGTCCTCGCTCAACCGTCGCAACCGCGTGAAGAGGTGCTCATGCCCCAGGCTGACAACACGAATCCCATGGCGCTAGCCGCGCTCATGATCGGCATACCAATTCCCCCCGGTGTGCAGGGCATCGACGACGCCGACATCTTGAGCTTCTTTGAAGTCGACGGCGAGGGCTTGAGGGAAGAGTTCAGACCCAACATCAAGGCTCGCTTCCAAGGATGGATCGAGTTTCCGACATTCTCGCAGGTCGCTCCAAAGTTCATCGTCTCGCTTGTGGAACTCATCACAACTTCTATCGACACCATCACCTCACCCTCGTCTTCAGCTTCATACCTGCACCCGTCACAACGAATCCAAGGTGTCGCATCTCCGGACATGATCCAGCGACATTTCCGGAACACAGTCAAGTACATCCATTCTGAGAAGACCTCGGAGAATCCGGGGCGGTATGAAGAGGTGGAAGTCGTTGGGGTGTCTTGGAAGATCGCAGTAGCCGTTGCTGGGTACGTATAGACGCTGGGTGGAGGCAGTGGTTTGTTGTCTTCGTCGTTTTAACCAAGGCCCTTTTGAACTGATTAACGTAAAAGTGCTGTGAGGAGTCCTTCCTTACCAGGTTTCACCGGCACCTTGGGCTGTACGAACAGCCTCATGGCAGTAATCATTCAATGACGGTGCTGTGCTAACGACTGGGAACAATACGGAAAAAAGAGTCGCAGGATGCCCCAAGTCATTGCGGCGTTGAAGGCGCGAAGATTTTTCTCCGCGAGACCAGATGGAATCAAAAGGTGCTTATTTCAATGTTTTGTTGATCCTCAGTGAAATGACATTCCCGTTAGTCAAAAGTCACAAGCGGTCCGAGCTTCCTTCCACCAGGAATGAGAAAGGGGGCCAGAGGGACTCGATTGGAGAGGCCACTGTTTCAGTCGATCAGATACTTGCACAAGCGGAGTCAACATTCGCCAAGTTTGAGCAGGGGCACGGGACGGACCACATTAGCGAGGCAATCGTCCTTGATCGCCAAGCACTGGACCGTTGCCCACCCGGTCACCACCAGCGATGGAGCTCACTAACTGAGCTTGCCGTTCATCTCCAGAATCGTTACAACCATCTGGGAGCGGTGGAGGACGTTGAGGAAGCAGGTGTCTATTTCAGAGAGGCACTGGAGCTTTGCCCAGAAGGGCACACAAATCGATCAATTTCGTTGTGCAATGTCGCACTCTATCTCTCTGATCGTTACCACCGGCTCGGAGATATGTCGGACCTCAATCAGGCCATCATCCTTGGGAGACAAGACCTCGAACTTTGTCTGTCAGGGCACCCCGGTCGATCAACATCATTGAACAATGTCGCAGTCTATCTTTCCATTCGCTACAAGCAGCTTAGAGATATGACGGATCTCAGTCAGGCCATCATCCACGGCAGACAAGCCCTAGACCTTTGCCCGTCAGGGCACCCGGGTCGATCAATATCGTTGAACAATGTCGCAAAATATCTCTCCACTCGTTACGGCCGGCTTGGAGACATGACGGACCTCAATGAGGCCATCATCCTCGGCAAACAATCCCTCGACCTTTGCCCGTCAGGGCACCCGGAACGGTCGACGTCATTGAACAATGTCGCATTCTATCTCTCCTCTCGTTACCACCTGCTTGGAGACATGACGGACCTCAATGAGGCCATCATCCTCGGCAGACAAGCTCTCGACCTTTGCCCGTCAGGGAACCCGGGTCGATCAATGACGTTGATCAATGTCGCAGACTATCTCTCCACTCGTTACGACCGGCTTGGAGACATGACGGATCTCAATCAGGCAATCATCCTCGGGAGACAAGCCCTCGACCTTTGCCTGTCAGGGCACCCGGGTCGATCAATATCGTTGAACAATATGGCAGGCTACCTCTGCTCTCGTTACAAGCTGCTTGGAGATATGACGGACCTCAATGAGACCATCATCCTCGGCAGACAAGCCCTAGTCATTCACCCGTCAGGGCACCCGGATCGATCAACATCGTTGAACAATGTTGCACACTATCTCTCCACTCGTTACAACCGGCTTGGAGACATGACGGATCTCAATGAGGTCATCACTCTCGGAAGACAAGCCCTCGACCTTTTCCCGTCAGGCCACCGGCGTCGATCAACGCCGTTGAGCAACGTCGCAATCGATCTATGCGATCGTGGAGAAATGACGGACCTCGATGAGGCCATCGTCCTCGCTAGACAAGCCCTCGACCTTTGCCCACCTGGCCATCCTGACCGATCACGGTCATTACGTAAACTTGCACATTGTCTCCGTGTTCGGTTCACCCAGTCGAACGAGTTGAAGGACAGAGGAGATCTGTTCAGCCTCTACACCGAGTTGTCAAATATCTCTCAAACACTCTCACCAGACGATCTCTCGGCAGCGAAGCAATGGATCACGGCAGCTGAGCATTTTCACCATCCCACAGTCCTTCTCGCATACGAAACATCTCTTCGACTACTTGTTCAGCATCTCGCCACTTTACCATCCCTACCTAATCGTCTTCAGAGCTTCAAAGACCTCGCTTCATCTCTCGCAATCGATGCGTTTTCGGCTTGTCTTCGCGATCACCGTGCAAAACAAGCGGTCGAGCTGCTGGAACAAGGTCGCGGTGTATTCTGGACCCAGATTGCTCGTCTCCGTTCCCCTCTTGAAGATGTCATTGCGTCGGGCCAGGAAGGACAATCCCTTGCAGACGAGTTTACTCGACTCTCATCTGAAATACACGATACAATTCATTCACAAGGTCCAGACTCTCAGCACAACAAGCTTTGCGGTCTTAATGTTGATCTCCAATCCATAATCACTCAAATTCGCAAATTACCCGGTCTCACTCGATTCCTCCTCCCCGCTTCCTCCTCCGAACTCCAGCACGCTGCCAGTGGGGGACCTGTGGTCATCGTGAATGCTAGCAAGTATGCGTGCGATGCACTCGTTGTCTTTTCTGACACATATCCGGTTCATATCCCATTGAAGATCACCAAATCCCGTGTTCAGGACTTGTCGTCGAAGCTCCAATCTCTGACTTTGGATGCAAAGACAATGGACATGGGGAGAGATCTTGTTCGCTTTCTTAGAATCCTATGGGATGAGGTCGTCTCGCCCATTGCTAATTTTCTTCAGACAACAGTTCCACCCGGTTCACGCGTCTGGTGGTGTCCCACTGCCGAGTTTTGCCTTCTGCCATTGCACGCGGCCAATCCGTATCGGAACGGCCAATGGGGTTTTTCCCATTTGTACATCTCGTCTTACACTCCCACTTTGACCGCTCTCATCCGTGCAAGACGGAATCATCCATCGGCGACGACTTCGCCACACGAGGAGAAAATTTTCCTTGCTGTTGGTCAGGCGAACGCCAAAGGCGAAAGCGAGCTTTTCTCCGTCGGAAACGAACTGGCCATCATTGCTGAGCGCATTGAGGGTTTGGCAAAGTTCATCCGCCTTGATGGTCCCCAATCGAGTGTATCTAGAGTCTCGAAGGAGCTGAAGACGAGCGAGTGGGTTCACTTTGCCTGCCACGGTATCCCAAACAGGAAGCTTGAATCGATGTTCGCATTGACGTTGTAGCTTTTGACCTCGACGGTCTCCACGTTGCGGTGCAGGCGTCGTCGTCTTCGTTCACCCTTGCGTTTCGACACGATGATGGACGATCGGAGAGTCGGAGAACGGTGGTCACATCTGGATCTGCGCCATGATCGTAGGCTATAACACAACACCTCATCACAGTGCATAAACGTGCGCGTAGTCCCGCCCCCCGGGCCCATCGCATGGCCGGCCCTCTCGTAGCTACCCAGTGAATTTTATTGTCCAGTCACGGTTGCTGCGTACATGCGCGCTCTGCTTACATAAGGAGCGGGGTGGAGGGGTCCGAGTCGACGTCGTGGCCTTGAAGGACAAGGAGGATGGGGAGGGTGCCAATGCGGTGAGTATCGGGTTGTGCGTTCGCGTTGTCCATCGTGACTGATCGTCTCGCTTGTGGAACTTATCACAACCTCCATCGACATCAAATCATTTAGTAATTGTGGGCGCGAGTTACGAAAGGCGACCCTAGTAGAGTTCAATCTCCGCTTGAACATTGTTTGGATAATATTGGCGTGTCCAATGGTCACTGGGTCATTTGTACGTTTGGAAAATCCTCCAACAGCCCCTGGAATGCAACTGTCTTGTCCCTGAAGGGCCTGCGCTCGCGGCCAGCAATTTTTTCACTTTCACGCCGTATTTGTCGTCCAGTTCGTCCCTTGCGGGTCGATGCTCTCGCTGTAACGCACTCCCTGCCACCTGTTCAGAGAAGACTGAATATGTGGAGAATGAAATAATGTTAGCTCAACAAACCTAGCGTCGTTGAACCGCCCCGCTCACTTCTGAGCTGCACATAATTAACCTTGTTGGCGACGAGGATATCCCATATGAGAGTCACCATGCCCTCGCTAGTTGCGGAGTAAAGCCCTGGTTCGATGCGTTCGTCAGTGCCCGCGGCGCTAGTCGTCGTCCCACTCGACCTGACACGCTGACGTTCGCCTAGGTGAAAGAGAAGTTTTCAGAGCTCGAGTTGTCTCTCCTACACCTCCATCAAGAAGTTGTGACACCGGAAACTGGTCTGATGACCCTTTCGGTCATCCAGCGGTCGTCGAGCAAGTCTGCCTCATTCTACTCCTTGTCGATCATTACTGACCTCCATGTACCCAGGTGATGGATGGAAGACCAAACATCTCGCACATACCACCTGTTCAACAATAATCCTTCCTCAAGACG
Organism: Leccinum rimulosum; assembly: GCA_038091395.1. Classification (NCBI taxonomy): domain Eukaryota; kingdom Fungi; phylum Basidiomycota; class Agaricomycetes; order Boletales; family Boletaceae; genus Leccinum; species Leccinum rimulosum. Next base: position 2,562 of record JBBPOJ010001402.1, on the reverse strand, counting down.
TTCCACGGACATGTTAACTCGTGGATCAAGTTCATTTAGGCAGTCATAAAGCGCACCCGAGACACTTAGCTTCTGACATTGCGTTGCAATAAACCAATATCTGGTTGAGGTGGAAAATAGCCTTGGAGGTAGCGAGACCCAACGGTGGTCGAGAGTATGGTCGAGTTCTACATGCAACATCAAGAGTTCTCTCGGTTCAATCCGTCTTGTGGGTCTAGACTCTTTCGCGAAACTCTTCACCCACACCTGTTTTGATGATCCGGATGTACTTCATCAATTTGATTGTTATCCGGTTAGACGTGATGTCATCCCGACATCTATTTAAGTCAGGCTCACGTACTTGATGGTATCTGTCCTCCACATTTACCACCCAATGTTCTTCAAGGTGATCACGATCGTTGCCGTTGCAGTGGCTATTTTCGTTATGGCTGCCCAAACACCTAATCCTAGGGGGGAAAGCGATGAGTAACGTGTGGTATGGGACTATTTCGATGGGCACTCCTCCCCAGCCCTTCACCGGTAAGTTTTCACGTGCATTCGTGACACCCACTCACTCTAGTCGCCACCTCAGTCCAGATCAACACTGGTTCTAGGTAAGTGATTTCTGTCAATACCATCCACTCTCTCGTCTTATTCGACCCAGCGATCTCTTTGTTCCAGCCGTAACCGGTGATGTGAACTGCAGAAGCCACCCACACCTCTGGGATCCCCCATCGTCCCACACCAGTGCGAACCTCAATACAGTTTTTGTGATAAGATTGGCAGATGGTAGGATGGCCAGCGGTAAACAATACACGGACAATGTAACCATTGCTGGTTTAACCGTACGTTTGTAATGTTTGCGAACATTATCATTTCTGACCGATGAATAGGCAGAAGTTCAGACCATCGGTGCCGCAACAACTTACTCTGCAAATTTGGGGGCATCTCAGTTTACTCCAGATGGTATATTGGGATTAGCCTTCCCGGCTGTGTCAGTATTCCATGGCCGGAGCCCTCTGTTTATGACGCTCGACAATGAAGAAAAGCTGACTCAACCAGTGTTTTCACTCAAGCTCACCTCTCCTGGAGGTGAGCTATACATCGGTGGAACGAACCAGGCGCATTACATTCATGACACCCTCGTTTATACCCCTGTAATAAATCCGGTGAGCAAACGCCAGGTTGTATGGATGCATGCTTAAATTGCCCTTTCAGAGTCTCTGGCGGGTGGAGATCGATAACATTGAAGTGAACGGACACTTAGTTCTGACAGGTGTAATCGCCGTCATCGACACTGCTGCCCACTTCATTGTTGGTGATGCGCAGCGAGTTTTGACCCTGCACCAGGCGGCTGACGGGGCATACCAGGGCGGGGGTGGATATTACACCTGTAAGTTTCGATCAATTTTTGGTACTTTCTATTTACTCCCAGTAGTCCCATGCAGATCTTTTCCCTCTGTGACTTTTACCATCGGTGGAAGGGCGTTTGTAATGCCTGCCGGGGTCCTCAACCAGGGACGGGTTACGGCTCGCTCACGCCAATCCTTTAGCGGAATTACGTCTGTGGCAAACGCTGGTGAGATTCCTCTGATCTGAATGTCCTCCTCCCATGTTGACCAGTGAACCCGACTAGAATTCTGGACGATCGGGACCATCTTCTTCCAGCAGTTCTATACCGTGTTTGATTTCGACAGTGAGTCACCAAGAGTTGGATTCGCAGACCTTTCACCGATTTGAAGGTAATTCGCCACACCAAGGAGGCTCCGGACAGAAGCGAGTTCGGGTGGGTGCGACAGAGCTGCGAGGCACGCCGCGCCGCTTTGCTTCTCTGCGGGGTGAAGGGATCTTATCAGACACGCGTACGGATCGTGCTGAGAAAATATGGGTACTTGTGCTTCGGGACCGTCGTCGTCGCCTTCATCCATCTCGTGCGCTTGCTTGCGTTTCGACATGATGATGGACGATCGGAGAGTCTACGCGCCTATTTGTCACCCCAACGCTCCTCCATTTGGCGCTCACTTCTGGTCTCCCAAACGATCGTATATACATTATAGAAGGAGACGCACGAGCTATGCCGATCTCGTCACGAGGGCGAGAATCAACAAGATGCCGCGGTTACCGGTGCAGCCAGCCGAACGCGATACCCTCGCTCATCTATCGTTCTCCAGTGGGACGACCGGTCTACCCAAAGGTACGTCGTCCTCGTGCGCGTAGCTCCCCGGGAATACTGACATCACTTTATCAGCTATCATGATATCGCATGGAAATCTTATCGGTTGCATCGCTCAGGTCTTTGTCACGGCAGCAGAGGTTAAAGTCGTACGCGTTTCCCTCTCGTCCAACGAGCTTGCTTGCTTAATGAGAGTCCAATAAAAGCCTCCCATGTGGAACGGCCCGAATGGTATGAACGTCATTTTCTGCGTCCTACCATTTCACCACGCCTACGGTCTCCATCTCTCCACGTTCCAATGCTTCTTTACCCCGACAACGATTGTTATCCTGCCGGAATGGAATGCCGAAGCGTGTTTTGAAAGCATCTCCAAGTGAGTTCCGTTCTTTGACTGTTCGGATCCTCGTGGT